>ONZH01002399.1:0-29526 GCA_900303285.1 Rhinella marina | reverse complement strand
TTGTAGGGGCACCCTAGCACAGTATCAGCTTAGGCAGTTATTTTTGGGAGACATTATGTTTATATATTGGTGTCAGGGACACTATTTGCTGGGCGTGGTTATGTTAGGACACTGCATCCCAATAATTATTGAAGGACATTATCTGCATGTACCAGTATTTTCAGGGGGGTTATCTGTTTCTGCAGTATAGTTTTGGGGAACACAGCAGGCACAGCATTGGAGGTGGTAGGATGATTTGTCCAGAAGGTAGGAGAGATGATGGAAAAGTAGTAAACTAACATGTTTTTTGTCAAACTGCAGAGATAAGAGATGGGTGAAAAATCATCCTGGTGGTCTGATCTAAATGGAGGGGAGCTCTGTTTCAATTTTTGCCTCAGGCAGCAGAAAGTCTAGGTGTGTAAGGTGGTGAAACAGCCTCCATTTCGTGAATGCACCTGTTCCTGTAATTATAGTTGTTATTAAACTGACATTTCATTTTTGGCCACAAGATGTCACTGTTTACCACAGGAAAGACTATAGCTCCCTGGAGCCATGACCAAGAGATCCTGTTCGGCAGAGGTGGAGCTTCAGAATGGAGAAGTGGGTGGCAGCCATCTTGAGAGTGTGCTGAAAGGAAGCAGAGGAGAAGGATCTACTGTCTGTGTCTCCTAATGTGATCTACAAGTGAAGACTATTCCCTAAGGGAGCAAGACTCTGTAAGGAGATCTGGAACAGAGACTTGCAATAATTACAGGACTAGAAGAACGACCATCAGGAGCCCTGCTGAGAGACAAGTGGAAGCGTCAGTGAGACTGCGTGGTTGCCGGATGAGATCCTCTACCAGATACTCTGAAAGTTAAAGGTACCGCGGACCCGGGTTCAGTGAAAGAACTGAGGCCACTGTGCAGACACAGTGGGTAACCGTGCACGGCCGCATTATGGTATTGGCGCAATCAGTAGCTACTGGGTAAAAGCCTGAAGATTAGACAGGTGGTGTGAGGCTGCAAGCTTACTGCTACAGAAGTTGGGGTTTACTGGTTATACTGGTTATACTCTTTCTGAGGTTTAGTGTTGATTGGTTAAGTTTGTAAGCGTTTGTTTATACCGCGGCGCTCTGAACCGACTTACAGAATTGTTTGTGGATATTGGGTATTAAAAGGTATAGCTGCTGGGTTACTATAACTACAGATAGGAAACTGTGGAGAAGCCTGGGCACACTGATAGCACGTGCTGTGTAACACAAGTGCTCAGCCTCTAGTGAGTGTATGTTATATGCTTGGGGTATTTCTTCTACCTAACGTTATACTTAGTAAAAATCTTGTTTTGGCAATCTGAGTTGGAGTCTATTCTTGTTCTGTGACTTTTGTGTATCCTGGGGAGCCACCCCGGTACACGGCTTACAGGTGCACCCTGAATCTACCACCAGCCCAGTTCCTGTGCTTGAATTACACTGGTTGTGCCAGAGGTGTCTTTTTCAACCCAGTTCAGCTCTGAACCCGGACACCCCTTTAAAGCAATTCTTAGGCAGCATGGCTAAAAGTAGAGTTAAAAATGCAGACATTATTGTGCCAATTCACTCCCCTATTGCTGTAACATAGTAACATAGTTTTGTAAGGCCAAAAAAGACATCTGTCCATCCAGTTCAGCCTGTTTTCCTACAAGTTGATCCAGAGGAAGGCAAAAAAAAACCCTGTGAGGTAGAAGCCAATTTTCCTCACTTTAGGGGGAAAAATTCCTTCCCGACTCCAATCAGGCAATCAGAATAACTCCCTGGATCAACGACCCCTCTCTAGTAACTATAGCCTGTAATATTATTACCCTCCAGAAATACATCCAGGCCCTTCTTGAACTCTTTTAGTGAACTTACCATCACCACCTCCTCAGGCAGAGAGTTCCACAGTCTCACTGCTCTTACCGTAAAGAATCCTCTTCTATGTTTATGTACAAACCTTTTTTCCTCCAGACGCAGAGGATGTCCCCTCGTCACAGTTACAGTCCTGGAGATAAATAGATGATGGGAGAGATCTCTGTACTGACCCCTGATATATTTATACATAGTTATTAGATCTCCCCTCAGTCGTCTTTTTTCTAAAGTGAATAACCCTAATTTTGCTAATCTTTCTGGGTACTGTAGTCCACCCATTCCAGTTATTACTTTAGTTGCCCTCCTCTGAACCCTCTCCAGCTCTGCTATGTCTGTTTTGTTCACAGGAGCCCAGAACTGTACCAGTACTCCATGTGTGGTCTGACTAGTGATTTGTAAAGTAGCAGGACTATGTTCTCATCACGGGCATCTATGCCCCTTTTGATGCAACCCATTATCTTATTGGCCTTGGCAGCAGCTGTCTGGCACTGGCTTCTACAACTTCCATGTCAGAGTTACCCAATGCTTTACCATTTAGTATGTACTGGTGACTTGCATTATTCCTTCCCATATGCATAACCTTACATTTGTCAGTGTTAAACCTCATCTGCCACTTTTCTGACCAATCCTCCAGTCTATCCAGATCCTGCTGTAGCAGTGCACTGTCCTCCTCTGTGTTAATTACTTTACACAGTTTAGTGTCATCTGCAAAAAATGATATTTTACTATGCAAACCTTCTACAATATCATTAATAAATATATTGAAGAGAATAGGACCCAATACAGACCCCTGTGGTACCCCACTAGTGACAGTGACCCAATCTGAGTATCTACCGTTAATAACCGCCCTCTGTTTTCTATCACTGAGCCAGTTACTTTCCCACATACAGACATTTTCTCCCAGGCCAAGCATTCTCATTTTGTATACTAACCTTTTATGTGGTACTGTGTCAAACGCTTTGGAGAAGTCCAAATATACGACATCCACTGAGTCGCCACGGTCAAGTCTAGAACTTACCTCCTCGTAGAAACTGATTAAATTGGTTTGACATGACCGATCCCTCATGAAGCCATGCTGATACGGAGCTATTTGCTTATTTTCATTGAGGTACTCCAAGATAGCATCTCTCAGAAAACCTTCAAACAGTTTACCCACAACAGAAGTTAAACTTACCGGCCTATAGTTTCCGGGCTCTGTTTTTGGACCCTTTTTGAATATTGGCTCCACATTTGCTATGTGCCAATCCTGTGGAACACTCCCCGTCAGTATAGAGTCCTTAAAGGGAGTCTGTCACCACGATTTTGACTATTAAGTTATTTATAGCACTGGATTCAGCTGACTATAAGCATCTCCAAAACGTTATTGTTATAGGGCATAAATGAAGATCTGATGTTAAAAATACCTTTTTTATCAACTGTCAATCTCTTACTTAAGGAGCCCAAGGGGATGTGCCAGCGATGTTGGAGCCCGGCCACGGCGATTCAGTTGGAGCCCAGGACCGCCCACCTCATTAATATTCACTTCACTGCTTCAAGCAGTGAAGCTCCGGCACGGCTGTATCCCGCGCCAGGCGCAGTACATTAAGTGGTCTGCGCCGTGCGGTCTGCGGGCTACAGCTTCACAGGATGTACTGCGCCTGCGCGGGATTACAGCCGTGCCGGAGCTTCACTGCTTGAAGCAGTGAAGTGAATATTAATGAGGTGGGCGGTCCTGGGCTCCAACTGAATCGCCGTGGCCGGGCTCCAACATCGCTGGCACATCCCTTGGGCTCCTTAAGTAAGAGATTGACAGTTGATAAAAAAGGTATTTTTAACATCAGATCTTCATTTATGCCCTATAACAATAACGTTTTGGAGATGCTTATAGTCAGCTGAATCCAGTGCTATAAATAACTTAATAGTCAAAATCGTGGTGACAGAATCCCTTTAAATATCAGAAATAAGGGTCTGTCGATGACATTACTTAATTCTCTTAGGATACGGGGATGTATGCCATCCGGTCCTGGTGATTTGTCTATTTTAATATAAGATGTTGCTGTACCTCTTCCTGGGTCAGAGAGGACACTTTTAAAGGGGAATTTACTTTTATACTCTGCATTTCATCTCACAGTTTATTTTCCTCAGTGAATACAGTGGAGAAAAAGTTATTTAGTAGCTTCGCTTTCTCCTCATTGCTCTCTGCAACTCCCCCCTCATTACTCTGTAAGGGGCCGACACCTTCAGGTTTATACTTTTTAGTATTTATATAATTGAAGAACATTTTAGGGTTAGTTTTACTCTCTTTGGCGATTAATCTCTCGGTTTCTAGTTTGGCTGCTTTTATTTGTCTTTTACATATTCTATTTTTTTCCTTATAGTTTTTCAATGCTTCCTCGCTCTCCTCCTGTTTTAGCGATTTAAATGCTTTCTTTTTGTCATTTATTGCTTTCTTTACAGTTCTATTTATCCACATTGTTTTTTTCTTGTTTCTCATCATTTTATTCCTATACGGTATGTACCTCTCACAATTAGATATTAGGATGCTTTTAAAAATATCCCATTTTGTGACTGTATTTTTATTTTTGAGGACTTTGTCCCAGTTAGTTAGGCCTATGGCCTCTCTTAGTTGGCTAAATTTAGCTTTTTTGAAGTTTGGTATTTTTGTTCCTCCCTGAAGAAACACTCTTTGAATGACAATTGGAAGGTTATTATGTTATGGTCACTGTTTCCCAGGTGTCCCCCAACCTGCACATCTGTTGTTCTGTCAGGTCTATTGGTTAATACTAAGTCCAGTATGGCCGTCCCTCTAGTCGGGTCCTGAACCAGTTGGGAAAGGTAATTGTCTTTGGTTATTGCCAAGAACCTGCTTCCTTTATGAGATGTACAGGTTTCAGTTTCCCAGTCTATATCTGGGTAGTTGAAATCCCCCATAATAACGACCTCATTATGATTTGCCGCCTCGTCTATTTCGTTTAGAAGTAGATTTTCTGTGGTCTCTGATATATTGGGTGGTTTATAATAAACCCCTATTAGTATTTTATTATTGTTTTTGGCTCCATTTATTTCTACCCACAGTGACTCCACATCTTTATGTCCCTCATTTATATCTTCCCGGAGTGTGGGCTTTAGGCTCGACTTTACATAAAGGCAGACCCCTCCCCCTCTCCGGTTTTGACGATCCTTTCTAAAAAGATTGTAACCCTGTACGTTAACTGCCCAGTCATAGCTATCATCCAGCCATGTCTCAGTTACTCCCACTATGTCATAGTTCTCCTCACACATCACTAATTCCAGTTCACCAGTTTTATTAGCTAGGCGTCTGGCATTAGTGTACATACAATTAAGAGGTTGATGTATATTTTTTCCCCTACACCTTTCCTTCTGATCTGTTCTAGTTCCTCCTTCCATTCCTCCCCCAGTTGTATTACCTTGCCCCAAGTCTCTATCTTCACTATCTTCCCCTCCTATAATGTAGTTACCCTCCCCCCAGTCCCTAGTTTAAACACTCCTCCAGCCTTCTAGCCATCTTCTCCCCCAAAACAGCTGCCCCTTCCCCATTGAGGTGCAGCCCATCCCTACGGTAGAGCCTGTAGCCGACAGAGAAGTCAGCCCAGTTCTCCAAGAACCCAAATCCCTCCTGCCTACACCAGTTCTTGAGCCACTTGTTTACCTCCCTAATCTCCCGCTGCCTTTCTTGTGTGGCTCGTGGTACAGGCAGTATTTAGGAAAACACTACCTTGGAGGTCCTTGCCCTAAGCTTATGCCCTAAATCCCTAAAATCATTTTTAAGGACGCTCCCCCTACCTCTAACTTTGTCATTGGTACCAATATGGACCATGACTGCTGGATCTTCTCCAGCCCCTCCCAGTAATCTGTCAACCCGATCCGCGATGTGCCGAACTCAAGCGCCTGGAAGGCAGCACACCATCCGACGATCCCGGTCTTTGTGACAAATTGCCCTCTCTGTACCCCTAATAATTGAGTCGCCCACTACCAGCACCTGTCTTGCCTGCCCTGCTCTCCTGGCCCCCTGCTTACTGGAGCTGACATTCCCCTGACTGGCAGAGGAAGTGTCCGGCTGCAGCAGTGCTATCCCTGAAGTAACATCCCCCTCATCTGCCAAACTTGCAAACTTGTTGGGGTGTGTCAGATCAGGGTTAGCCTCCCTGGCACTTTTCCCTCTAACCCGCTTTCTAACTGTTACCCAGCTAGCTACCTCACTTTCCTGGGCCTCCTCACTACCACCCTCCCCCACATCTACCCCATAGAGTGCTTTCTCACTGAGCAGCAAACTATTTTCCAAATTGTCAGTGCTTCTCAGCGTTGAAATTCGCCCGCTTAGATACACGATGTGCGATTCCAAGCGGACAACTTGCCCACATTTTGAACAAATATATGCACCCTTAAATGGCTGTTCCAGGACTGCATACATCAGACAAGATGTGCACTGGACTGCGCTGTCAATGATGGAAGCCATGCTAATGGGGATTACACAAGCAAAAGCGAAAAAATGCAATACAATGATATGGAAAGACTTACTGTAGTCCCTTTTAAAGTTCCCGAAACTGAAGTCACGTAATCTAAAGTCACACACTTAATTCAACCACACACTTAAAAGTCAAACACGTGAACGCTCAAACTCGCGTATTATCTCTGCTTTTATAAGTGGGAAACGCAAACCAGTCTGTTTTTTTTCCTCTGGATTCAAAGGACTGAACTGCCTACAAGACTGGCTATTTAACTTCTCCTAATTAGATAGCCACACCCTAATTACTCACCTGTGCAGCACCCTGGAGAAGGAAGAGAAAGGAAAAAAAAAAAAATAGTGCAATCACGTTTACTCTTAGCTGCTATTCAATAAACCTGGCAACAACAACAGCAAGTCACAGTGTATAAGGCCTCTTTCACACTAGCGTTAGCATGGATCCGGCACCTAAAGGGTGCCAACGGATCCGTGCTAACGCTGATACATGTGTGGAGCCGGAGCAGCGCTCCGGGCCCACACATGTTAACACACACATTGGAACACATACATACATACATACATACACACATACATACATACTCCAGGGACACCGGCAGAACATCTTCACGTGCCTCCTGCGCGCAGTGATGACGATTCCCCACAGCGCCCTCTGCTGGGCGCAGTGTGGAAACGTCATAGCTGCGCGCAGGAGGCGCGTGAAGACATGCTGCCGGCGTCCCTGGAGTATGTCTCTATGTATGTCTCTATGTATGTCTCTATGTATGTCTCTATGTATGTAGCCGGATCCGGAATGACCCCCCATTGCAAATCAATGGAGGACAGATCCGGATTACTGGTGTGTCCACACCAAACGGATCCGTCCCCATTGACTTGCATTGCGGGTCATTCCGGATCCGTCTTGGTGCGGATGCCTGGACCGGAGAGCAAACCGCAGCATGCTGCGGTTTGTTCTCCGGTCTGAAGACGGAACGGAATGCTTTCAGGAGCATTCCGTTGTCTTCAGTTCAGTTTTGTCCCCATTGACAATGAATGGGGACAAAACTGAAGCGTTTTTTTCCGGTATTGAGCCCCTATAACGGAACTCAATACCGGAATTTAAAAACGCTAGTGTGAAAGTAGCCTAAGCTAGACTACACTGCTCTGCTCTGACTTGGTTCAGAGTACAATAAAGTCAGGCATAGCCACTCAGCAATGCAACAAATAAATTAGCTCTCACAGATACTCCCTCACGTAATCTAAAGTCACACACTTAATTCAACCACACACTTAAAAGTCAAACACGCGAACGCTCAAACTCGCGTATTATCTCTGCTTTTTTAAGTGGGAAACGCAAACCAGTCTGTTTTTTTTTCCTCTGGATTCAAAGGACTGAACTGCCTACAAGACTGGCTATTTAACTTCTCCTAATTAGATAGCCACACCCTAATTACTCACCTGTGCAGCACCCTGGAGAAGGAAGAGAAAGGAAAAAAAAAATAGTGCAATCACGTTTACTCTTAGCTGCTATGCAATAAACCTGGCAGCAGCAACAGCAAGTCACAGTGTATAAGCTAGACTACACTGCTCTGCTCTGACTTGGTTCAGAGTACAATAAAGTCAGGCACAGCCACTCAGCAATGCAACAAATAAATTAGCTCTCACAGATACACCCTCACGTAATCTAAAGTCACACACTTAATTCAACCACACACTTAAAAGTCAAACACGCGAACGCTCAAACTCGCGTATTGTCTCTGCTTTTATAAGTGGGAAACGCAAACCAGTCTGTTTTTTTTTTTCATCTGGATTCAAAGGCTGTTTTGCAAGAAATTACAGCGTGTGTCTGGATTTACCAGATGTTACTTGAACTGCAGCTTCAGATCTTCCCTCATGTATCAAGGTTCACTTTCAGTTGTGTTAGGGTTTAAGGCCCTTTTAGACGGGCCGATTCTTCTCCCTGCCCGAGCGCCAATCAGCGATATCGGCGCTCGGGCAGGGAGCCTTTACACGGCCCGACGAATCGAGCGCCCGGCCGCACGAGTGATCGCTGTATCGCTCGTGCGGCCGGGAAGCTCCATACTGTCAGGCGCACATCGCCTGTTTACACAGGGCGATGTGCGCCCGACAGATTGGATCTTTTGGTTTCTACAAAAGATCCAATCAGCCGACGAACGAGCGTGTCACAGTTACTTCCTAGGCCATAAGCCATCACATTCATCATTCACGTGGTCTAGGTGCAGCTCAGTCCCATCCGAGTTATTGGGGCTGAGCTGCAATACCAAGCACAGTGCTATCAAATGAACAGCGCTCTACTTGGTAGGGAGCAAAGAGGCTTCAGCGCTCACTGGAACATCGCTATCTTCTCAAACAGCTGATTGGCGGGGGTGCCAGGAGTCGGACGCCCACCAATCTTATATTGATGACCTATCCAGAGGATAGGCCATCAATATGTAAATCCCAGAGAACCCTTTTACCTTACGTTATCTGTGTTACATAGGATTTCAGGTACCATCTACTACATTATCTGCACACAGTGCACAATGTTATCTGGGGTGTAACATAGCACTGCAGGTGACTACATTATCTGTACTCATAGGCCCTGATTTATCACACCTTCACTTCAGAATTCTGTCTTCAAAAAGTCGCACGATAGGGCTTTTGCGACTTTTTTGCGCATTTTTTTGCGACTTTTTGCATGTGTACACAACTCACTCAAGTTTGTAATATGGGTGGCAAAGTGGGTGTGGTTAGCCATGTTAATGAGTTTCACTCCAGATTTATCATTGCGACTTTTTAAAAAAAGTCGCAAAATAGTCGCAATCTCACTGCAGGAGGAGGGTGGAGTAGGAAAAGTGGAGTAGCTTCTCTAGACAGAAGTGTTAGGTTTAAGGACAAGCCACATTTATCAAACAACCTGTGACGTTTGATAAATGTGGCAGAAAGTACTCCAACACAGACTGAAGCAAAACTGACTTCAAATATTTTCCTAATGATAAATTCCCCCCATAGTCTCTATGCAACACCCCACATAACACAGCAATAACTTTCTGAGTACAGATAATGTAGTAGATGTCACCTGCAGTCCTATGTAACACCACAGGTAACACGGTGAAAACTCTCTGAGAACAAATGGGGGAGAAGGGGCAGAGCCGGATGCAGAGCTGAGCAGCAGCAGCAGCATAGCTGGGCTTCAGCAGTCACAGCCAATTAAAGCACCTTAAAACACCCCAGAGGCACCCAAACCACGCTGGAACAGACCCCCTCCACCCAGTCACCCCCAGGAAGACACTGGAGATGACGAGGATGAAGAAAAATCCCAGTTCCCCCACAAAACTTACCTCTTTCTTCACAGCAGCACCGATCTAAGATGGCGCCCATCACAAGCAGGATGCAGCACAGACACCACTGAGCTCCAGCAATAAGCGCACCACGAGGCTGCCATATTTCTCCTGCAAGTAGAACAAGTTATATAAGTGGGGGGTCTGCACTAAGTTCTCCAACAGGGGAAGAGTCTGATATAAACATGAGCTCTAATAAAAGCTCTGATCATGATAGGATCACCCTATCTGCTAAGCAAGATTTAATGGCAGACCTGAAAAACTATATACATTCAGACATTCAGTCGGCTTTAACCCTTTCAGTACCAAGCCACTTTTCACCTTAAATCCCAGGCCGATTTTTGCAAATCTGACATGTGTCACTTTATGTGGTAATAACTTTGGAACACATTCAGAGATTGTTATCTCATGACACATTGTACTTAATGAAATTCATAAATTTGAGTCAATATATTTCACCTTTATTTATGAAAACAAATTTAAAAAATTCGCAATTTTCCAAATTTCAATTTATTTGCTTTGAAAACAGAAAGTGATACCGCACGAAATATTTATTGTCTATGGCTTTATGTTGGCATCATTTTGCAAATGTTGTTTTATTATTTTAGGACGTTAGAGTGTTTTGAAGTTTAGAAGGATTTTTTCAAATTTTCAACAAAGTTTCCCAAACCATTTTTTTGAGCACCAATTCATTTATTAAGTGATTTTGAGAGGCTTACCTAATGGAAACCAACCATAAATGACCTCATTTTAGAAACTACACCCCTCAAAATTTTCAAAACTGATGTTACAAACTTTGTTAACCCTTGAGGTGTTCCACAAGAATTAAAGGAAAATGGAGGTGAAATTTCAAAATTTCACTTTCTTGGTAATTGTTTATGTTAATCATTTTTTTCTTGCAGCACAGCAAGGGTTAACAACAAAATGAACCTCAATATACATTAATTCTTCTGTTTACAGAAATACCCCATATGTGGTGGTAAACTTCTCTATGGGCACGTGGCAGTGTTCAGAAGGAAAGGAGCACTATGTGAATGTTGGAGGCAGATTTTGCTAGAATGGTTTTTAGGCACCATTTTGTATTTGAAGAGACCCTGACGTACCCCTACAGTGGAAACCCTCAAAAAGTGACCCCATTTTGGAAACTACACCCCTTAAAGAATATATTAAGTGGTTACTGACCACTTTGACCCCCTAAGCTTTTTACGGAATTTGGAAACACTTGGCCGTGAAAATGAAAAGTTTCATTTCTTCCAATAAAATGTTGTTTTAGCCCCAAATTTTTCATTTTCCACAAGGGGTAACAGGAGAAAAAGCAATCCATAATTTGTTACCCATTTTCTCCTGAATACGTCAACACCCCATATGTGGTGGTAAACTGCTGTGGTGGCATACGGCAGGATTCAGAACGAAAGGAGCGCTATATGTCTTTTGCAGCGCAGATTTTGATGGATTGGTTTACGAGTGCCATTGGTTTTTTTATGTTTTAAGTGATTGTCTTATGTGGGGGCTCATTTTTTGTGGGATGAGGTGATGTTTTCATTGGTACCATTTTGGGGTACATAAGACTTTTTGATTGCTTGGTATTACACATTTTGTGAGGAATGTTAAAAAAAAAGTCTGTTTGGCATAGTTTTTTTTTTATTTTTTTTACTGCAGATATTTTTATAGAGCAGATTGTTACAGACGCAGTGATACCTAATATGTGTATCATTTTTCTTTTTGTTAAGTTTTACACAGTGAAAGCCTTTTTGAACATAATAAAATCTTGTTTTTGTGTTGCCATTTGCTGAGAGCCATATTTTTTTGGGGGGGGCAATTGTCTAATGTAGGGTCTCATTTTTGCGGGATGAGATGACGGTTTAATTAGTACCATTTTGGGGTACATAATACTTTTTGATTGCTTGGTATTACACTTTTTGTGAGGTAAGGTGACAAAAAATGTCTGTTTTGGCGTAGTTTTTTTAAAATTTCTTTTTACAGCATTAACCTGAGGGGCCATATCATTTGATATTATTATAGAGCAGGTTGTTACAGACGCGGCGATACCTAATATGTCGATCATTTTTATTTTTGTTAAGTTTTACACGTTAGATGCATTTTTGAATAGAATAAAATCTTCTTTATGTGTTGCCATTTTCTGAGAGCCCTGTTTTTGTGGGATGAGATGATGGTTCGATTGGTACCATTTTGGGCTAAATATGCCTTTTTGATCACTTGGTATTACACTTTTTGTGATGCATGGTGACCAGAAAATGGCTTTTTTTACAGTTTTTATTTAATTTTTTTTATGGCGTTCACCTGACTGGGTGGATCATGTGATATTTTTATAGAGCCTAATATGTCTACTTTTCTTTTATTCCCTATTTTTTTCAATTTTTTTTTAAATTTATTTTGGGAAAAGGACGCTTTTTTTTTAACTTGCAACTTTTATTTTTTGTAAAACTTTATTTTTTGACACACTCTGGGACTTCAACTTTTGAGGGTCTGATCCCCTTTACAATGCACTACTACAACTTACAGCTTCCTGCCTGTGAGATCCAGCGCTGTCACGTCATCGGGCTGCCTGTCACAGCAGCTCGGGGACCCGATGGACATTGCAACCCTTCAGGATACCATACATACCGCGGTCAGCGCTGACCATGGCAGTGCAAGGGTTAATGCGCCGGCACCTGTGTTTTCACCGATGCCGGCGCATACAGCAGGGGTCCAGCTATCTGTGACTGCCGGACCACTGCAGCAGATCAGAGTGCTGTAGCAGTACAGAGCTGGGATTTCTGTCCCAGTTTCCTGCGCCGTACATGTATGGCGCTGGTATAATAAGGGTTAAACTCTATAAGGGAAGACATTACAGCTATTGGGGATCATACTGTGAACCTTGAGGAAAAGATGAAGGAATTTAAAGAAGCACACAACTCCCTAGTAGGCTCTTATAATGAGATACAGGATGAAGTTGCTGCCATGAGACTGAAATGAGCAGATCTTGAGGATAGATCCGGAAGGAATAATATTAGACTTAGAAATATCCCTCAAGACATCAAAGAGTACTCTCTCCAGGATTATTTGATAGATCTCTTTACATTAATCCTGCCGGATACTCCACAGGGGGATTTACTCATAGATAGGGCACACCCGGTCCTTAAACCCAAATCTATGCCAGCTAGCACGCCAAGAGACGTATTAACTCTCCTACACTTTTGCCATTTTAAAAACAAGCTGTTCAGGGGAGCAGGAAGGAAAAATGACATTCCTGAGCTTTTTAAACAAGTTTCTTTCTATGCTGATCTCTTCTCTACAACATTAGCTAGGAGGAGAGAGTTGCTAAATATACCGCAATCCTGAGAGAGAATGGAAACCCTTATCGCTGGGGCTTCCCAGTGAAACTCATTGTCAGTAAGAATGGCACTAACTTTATTTTGCTTTCTCCATCACAAGCTGCAAACCTTTTGGAGAAGTGGTCCCTACTCCAATCACAAGAGGGAGCCAGATCTTCAGGAAAACAGAAGCCGCCCACACTGGCTCAGGAATGGACTGAGGTGAAATCCACGAAGTGACAAACACCCGTGAGTACCAACCATGTAAGGCATACCTCCCAACCATCCTGGGTTCAGCGGGACAGTCTTGGATTGCAGTGGCTGTCCCGGTACAGGGGAGGTATGTCCTGGTTTTTGGCAGCTGTCCCTGCGTCCATAGCAATTTTGCGGAATAGATGTGGCCCCATTCATTTCAATAGGCGGCATTAGATCTCGTCGAGCCGCAAAATATAGAACATGTCCTATTCTTGTCTGCAATAGCGGACCTCTGAACGGCCCCTTACTCCATCTTCTTTCACTACTTTTTTTTTCTCAGCTGATGTAACTGTTTTACACTATGAGCTGAGCCTCCCCCTCTCTCTCCAACCCTACACATGGCAATTGTGACAGGGTTTGGCGATCTACTAGAGACTGTGTGGTTTCTTAAAAGTTTCAGTTTTCTTGTTATTTATTTTGTTTTTTTAGAGGGTAACATGTCATTACCCACTACTATTCTATTGACACATCATCGCACTTTAGTGATTTCTGTGTTTATTGTACGTTATGTATAGCAATACAGGGGTCCATAAGCGTATTTTTGGGTACCTACTATGGCATTAAATATTTCATCTTTAAATGTCAAAGGGTTAAATAACCCTTTCAAAAGAGCATGTTTCTAGAAAGAAGTATCTAATTTACACTGTGACATTATAGGTGCCCAAAAAACTTATTGGCCAAAGATAGTTTTAGGATCCAGAATAGGCATTTCCCTCATACAGTATATTCCACACTTTCTGAAAAGAAAAAAGCAGGGGTGATGTTAGCTATCAAAGATACACGGACTACGGCCACCCAAGGACGCTACATTATCATTGTCTGTTTACACTTTAGCATCCATATACGCACCTAATGAATCACAACTTCGCTTCTTTCAACGCTTCCTTAATACACTGACACCTGTAAGACAGGGGTTTTTAGTTCTCTACGGTGACTACAATTAAGTAATTGACCCTATGATTGACAAAACATCTGTGGACAGTCGGGATAGAAATTTCTCATTGAGAGAATTACTGCACAAAGAGGAGATCTTTGACCCATGGCGCATATTTCATGCACCTGAAAAAGACTTCACATTTTTCTCAACTCCCCATAAATCCTACTCCCGCATAGATATGGTATTAGTAGATAAAAGACTGACATAGGTACCATAACTTGGTCCTCTACCTCTATACTCAGTAACATACAATACCCCCCTTCACAAGCCCCATGGAGATTAAATAACTCCATTTTGAATAATCCTGAATATTTACCTCTATTCTGTACCGCTTTACAGGAATATTTTACTCTTAACAACTCACCCGAGGTCTCATCCACGATCTGGTGCACTCACAAGGTGGTTATGAGGGTATCTTTCTGAAACACTCTGCTTTGGAAAAGAGAAAGAGAAATCAAAAGATCAAACAACTTATTGTCCAGATTAAACAAGTAGAGCGTGATAACTAGGGATAGGCGAATCGACTTCGGATGAAGATTCGCATAAAACTTCGTCCTAATACTGTATGGAGCCGGAGCTCCGTTCAGTATTAGAATGTATTGACTCTGATAAGCCAAAGTTATTGCTTCGCAAAGTCTTGCGAGACTTCGCATAATAACTTCATAAGTTAATTTCTACTGTAAAAAACAATTTCCCAAACTCGGGTTCGGTTCCGAAGTCGATTCGCTCATCCCTAGTGATAACCAAAAATCTCCCAAAATTACTTTCGCATCCCAATTAAAACAATTTAAGATATGAGATATATGTGTTAATGCAATCCAGATTTCAGTCCTACCTTCGTAAATCCAAATCTATGTATTACTACTGCAGAAATAAAGCTAACAAATCTCTAGCAAACAGGATTAAGTCTAAATCTGCTAAATCTAGGATTCTCTTCTTATATTGCGGAAATGGTAGGAAAATCATGAATCCACAAGAAATCGCTGATGAATTTGCCTCATATTACTCTAAATTATATAACCTTGCCCCAGACACCGATACTCCTCAACCTACTGCAGAGATAATTAATGCTTTCCTGAATAAAATCTCTCTTCCTCAATTACCATTAGAACAATTAGATGTATTTAATGCAGATATTCATACTGACAAGATGACTCGAGTAATAACATATCTCAAACTAAACAAATTGCCAGGCCCAGACGGGCTAACCAATGAGTATTACAAGGCACTTTCCGCAATCCTCTCTCTATATCTAAAGGAGTGCTTTCAACAATTCTTTGGGGATCATCCCATCCCCAAGGAAATGCTCTCAGCTCTAATAGTCACACTTCCCAAAGCAGGGAAATCTCCCGACACCCCTGCAAATATCCACCCAATATCATTACTCAATTCAGACCTCAAGATCTTTTCTAAATTACTGTCCAATAGATTGGTAGATATTTTGCCCACCTTAAATAACGATCAGGTCGGATTTGTGAAAAATAGACAGACATCTGATGGTACCAGAAGATTCATAGATCTCCTGTATATAAAATGGGGACATGGAAAGCCTTCTCTGATCCTATCTATAGATGCAGAGAAGGCGTTCAACAGGTGTGGTTTTTTAAAGGGCCACTCTATCAAAATTTGGATTTCAGGGAAGCTTCTTTACAGCTATCCTAGCACTTTATTCCTTTAATGCAATAATGTACACTTGGGCTTTCTATCCTTTAAGTTTGACATTACGAATGGAACCAAACAGGGTGCCCCATGTCCCCTCTCATCTTCTCTCTGATTATGGAACCTCTAAGAGAAAGCATCCGAAGCTCAACTGAGATTACCGGGATTAAAACCTGAGACGTTACTATTAAAATTGGTTTATTTGCGAATGACACCATTTTGGTCCTAACTAATCTCTCCCAGTCTTTGACGACTATTACGACTATTCACATTATTAATCACTTCAGTGAGGCCTCCTATTACAAGATTAATGTGAACAAATCATTTATTTACAAATATTACCGATGAATGTAGGTCATAATGTGCTTCGAAATTTTAAAGCACAATTTCAATTCCAATGGGTCAAAACCAATTTGCCATATCTGGGAATAGTGTTATCATATCCGCCATCCACATTGTTCTAAACTAACTACCTCGCATTATTAGATGAGGTTAAGAATAAATTATCCTGCTTGAGGATGATTGGTATTTCATGGATGGGGAGAAATGCTGTGGTCAAAATGGTAATCCTACCGAAGATTCTCTATACTTTTAGAAATGTACCAATTTATATTCCACCGTCCTATATCCAAAATTTGCTTATACTGTTTGTGTGGGGTGGGAAGCGACCGAGGGTCAAGGCGGACATCCTGTTTTCCCATATACACCAAAGGGGGTGAATTGTCCATCTCTGTCTTTATACTACAAAGCAGTGATACTAGCCCAGTTGAAGCAATTGTGGATAGGGGATATGTCTAAAAAATGGGTGAAAATTGTGCTTGGCCTATTAAAAGGAATCTGTCACTAGGATAATCGCTTTTGAAGTAAAGCCATGGCCTAATAGCACTTAGTGCCTTATTTCCAGATGTGCCTTTGTTCCAGCAATAGATGTTTTCTATCTTCTGAAAATCCAGTTTATTTGGTATGCAAATGAGCCAGTAAGGTGCCCAGAGGGGCGACACTCTTGCAGGAAGGAGCCCAGGCACGCCTCCTGCTAGTGCCCAAGCCTGCCCTCATGCTGGGCGCAGGGAAAAGGGGGGCAGAGTTATGGCTTGAATGTGATGTAGGAGGCACTAATGTAGGGGGCACCTTAGTGGCTCATTTGCATACCAAATAAACTGGTGACAGCTTCCCTTTAAGAGGACACAACATCCAAATCTTCTTATACTCCCTTCTGTATTCCGGGTTTCACAACAACTTTCCAAACTTGACCTCCTCAATTTCAGCTGTGATACGGATGTGGATTAACCCATCCCTTCATAGGTGTTTTGACCCCATAGACATTCCTATATCCATTTTTGAGTTGTTTGTTCCTAACTTCTCATCACTACACTGGACCGAGAAAGGCCTCCACTTCTTGAAAGTTCTGGGTGTTCCTAACTAGAGATGAGCGAATCGATTCGTATCGAATCTTGGAAATTTTTAGCTGCGAAGCGAATCCGAATATTAGGTGATTCGCTTCAGCTTTGTATGCATTCGCTACATAGTTTGTCCTATAAATGATACGCTATTGCTGCGTATAAGTTACTGTATACGCTGTTGCATACAAATTCAATTCATTAGCAAACTTTTACTGTTAGTTCGTTTATCGTGCGCAAAAGCCCGGGAAGAAAGCAGTCACCTGACCTAGTGGGCAGGGCATGCTCTGATTGGCTCAGGCTCGGTAAGCCAGTGACGCATCTCTTCTGCTGAGACTGCTGAGACGAGCAGAAGCACTGTGTGTGAAGTTCTGAGACCTGTTTTGTGAAAATTTGATATAATAGCTCTGGGAATCCATATTACACATATCAGGGATACTGCAGGGCAATTGCAGGGCCAGTTCAGGGCTAGTATTTAATCAAGCAGGGAGAGAGAGACAGGGAGAGATAGGGAGAGACAGTGAGATACAGGGACAAAGACCAGCTGCAGGGCCACAGAGTGAATTGAAAAATGTCTGGAATGGATAAGCAAAAGGGGTCCAGTTCCAGCCAGACTTTGAGCTTTAAAAAAAAGGAGATGGTGGCACAGGGCAGCAGTGCCAAAAGACCTGTAGCCGGAGCATCTACTAGTAGTATTCGCTAAACTTGGCCGTTGTTCCACCAGGCTAACCCACCGAGGCGCAAAATTGTAGTGGAGGAGAAAGTAGATGAGGTAGTGGAGTGGATGGCACGCTCATCTCAGTATCAGCCGGATGATCTGCTTTCATCTGCTGATACAGTATCCATATGTAGCCAGGGGTCAGACTCGTCCTGCTCCACCATTCCACTCAAGCAAACCCCGTCATTTTCTGCCACCTCTCGGGCTTCAGTGTTCCCTACTAGTGGTGTCCCTTCTGCAATTTCTAAAAATAGAAGCCACCGATCCCACCTTATAATCCGGCGTTTATAGAGGACAGCCTCCCTGAGGCCAACAGGGCTTGTCCCACTATGCACTAGGGCTTCTTTCCTGCCCAGCCTCAAGTGTCATGTCAGAGAGGGTTTTAAGTGCCGCTGGGGGGGGGTTGACACCCAAAAGGACAAATCTGTCACCGGGCAGTGTTCAAAAAAATACCTTTATAAAAATGAATAATGGCTGGATCACATCCGAATTTCATACTCCTCTTGCTGATGCTGGTGGTGATTAGATCAGGCCTTGCAGGGCAGAATTGTCTGAGTGTCTTCCCACTGTTGCTGTCAGCCGGGCCATAATTTTACAGCCAAATGTCTTGTGTCATGTCATGGGCTGTGCGAACCCGAAGTCTCCAAAACCCTATTTCAAAACCAAACACTGTTGTCTACCTCCGCCTCCGTTTTCTACGCTTAGTAGGAGAGTAGCTGTTGTTAGTTAACGTTACTAATTTAGTATTGTTAAGTCTGTTTTGGAGCCTCAGCCTTTAGTCCCCCCCCTCCAAAAAAAATATATATGTGTGTTATATATATTTAAAAAAAAATTTTTTTACACTGCCTCTGCCTCCCGTACAAGTTATATTAGCGGACATTGTTATACACCACTGCAGTCTGTTGTATTTATTTTACCTATCACTCTATGCTGATATACCCCGTCCCCTACTACTACTGGCCGGGGCAGCCATAAAAAGCTCATATATAATTTTCACTGCCTATGTTAAGGTAGAATGTACAGGCTTGTTGCCCAAACAAGCCAAGCCTTTTTTATTTTTCTGTCTGTCAATTGTAATCAGTGAACAGGAGGGTGTGTAATGTTGTAATACTTCGGTCGGCAGACACTGCTGTGTTCATTAATATGGGAAAATGGCCGTGGGAAAAAAAACTCTGTCTTCTTCACTATGTCTTCTGTCAGGATCAGGAAGGTGTTAAAGGTTTAACAAAACACTCAAAACACAGGTTTTTCAAGAATATTTTAGTAATAAATAAAAACTTCTTTTTACTAAATAAATGATATAATAAACAAAAGAAAGGAACAAAAAAATAAGATTACGTCGGCCTTTGCCGACGTCGGGCCATCATGTCCTGCAGCTCTTGCAGCTCCAGCTGCAGGCCACGAATGAGCTGGGAGGCAGCGTGGAGCCTGGAGCCAAGGCGCCGTAATCCAGCCTCCACTTCGAAGTCAGTGGGGATGTCTGTAGGGGTGGAAACAGTTATGTACTTAGTTTGTATGATCGAGTTACAGTGGTTGTCCCACAAAAAAATCTAAATTTTAATGTACTGGAGCGACTTATTCTGTGACATGTATTCTGTACTGACTGAGCCTTTTGTAGTACTTACTGGACACCCATACGGCGTGGTCTTCCCATGGTCCAGGGGAAAACTGCTCCCTGTCGGTTGGAGCTACCAAAGATAAAATATACATTTAGCTCATATTTTAAAGACAGAAGGTCCACCCATTACACTTTTTTTTTACCTACCTTCTACCTCTGGTAGCTGGGCTGGTGGTGTTGGAGGGGCAGGTGGGGTCCTCTCTCGCTGGGGTGGAGGACGGTGAGAGCTGCTCTTTTGTGGTGCAGCAGCTGTCAAAAATCATGAAATAATGGCCTAAGGCTACCTCTACACTAGCGGCAGCCCGGATCTGGCCGGTGAAGGGTCCCTCCGGATCCGCGCTGCCGCAGGTACACATGTGGGGCCGGAACCGCGCTCCGGCCCAAATTCACTGTAATGGAGGCGGGCCGCGAATCCGGCCACAGCACGTTAACCCCTGCTGAGAGGCAGCCGGAGCGAAAACACAACAATTACATGTTGTATTTTACACGTGTACCTGTGGAAGCACGGATCCGGAGGGACCCTTCACCCGCTGGATCCGGGCTGCCGCTAGTGTAGAAATAGCCTTACATTCAACTCTAATGAACAGTTGTAGCTACATGGGAATAGTTTGGGGCGGGAGGATCCCGTTCCTAACCACTAGTGCTCTTACTGAGTTACTTACTCACTCCCACGTAGCTTGGATGAAAAATAAATTAAATATGTTTTACACTTACTAGAGGCTGCAGGTACTTCAGGGGCCGTCCTTCCTCGACGGTGGTGACGCCGTCGTTGACAGTGCTCTGCAACATAAAAATGTACACAATTGTTAGATGATGACTCTTTTTAATACTAACACATACTACTATTAAGATATTATGGGTGTGAGAGGGGGCCATATCATATTTTTTTCTTCTAAAAAGGTATTTATGGCAATAGATAACGTTATCGTCGCAATAACTTTCTTTATATCGTTAACACGGTGCGCTAGGAATACTTTGGATATCGCCCACTGACAGTAGCTGCAGCATGGGCATGTCTTTGAGTCTGTGTGTAGGAGGAGGAAGCGCTAACTATGAAGGGCCATATAAGGGTACTTTCTTTCGAACTAGTGCATTTGCCTGACACAAACGGGAGAACGGCCAGCACCATTAACAATAATGACTAGAATACCTTCACTTAAGTTGTTTGGGTCGAGAGTTAGAGGCGTTGCCTAGCATGAAACAAAATTACTGCAGCGCACTACGCACGACCACGTTGTCCTTCTATACTTTTTTCATTATTCGCAGTGACTGCTGGTATATATACAATACAGTACACTAATTTTTTTACATGTTTTTACTTATCAAATATTTTGTTACTCACCCTGCAGTATCTGTGCGCGGATCTCATTAAGCCGCTCTGGGCATCTGAATTTCAGATCGGACCATTTCGCTGGATCTGGCCCGGGGTCCGCACGGTGTGAAAACGATGGTGCAGGCCTTGGATCACCTGCTGGATCACCTCCTTCTTATGCTGGTTTGGATGGCGGTGTGTGCCATCGTAATCCTCTCTGTCCATCAGCCGTATCAGGAATTTCAGCTCTTCAGAGCTAAATGATGAGGATCGCCTGGATGCCATTTTCGAATATTCGCTCTGCCTCTGAGGAGTGCACGCCTGCGTATTACGTAATAGCGTAGACAATAGTACGCTGAGGATTCGTACACTATTTGTACGCTCATGCGTACGTCTTCTAAGAAGTTGCGTACATTTTTTAAATGAACATTCGTTATTAGTGCACGAATGTTCGCTAATAGCACATAGTAACGTATATTTTGTACGCAAATACAACGAATCTATTCATCGAACATAAGAATCTTAGGAAAAGTTCGGCGAATGTTTGGCGAATAATTTTTTTAATGATTTGCTTATCTCTATTCCTAACCTACTCCAATTCCCCATTTTAGCAGATAAACATAACTTATCGCCCTCAGGGTACTTCCAGTACATGCAACTCAGACACATACTTGGTTCTGGGTTAAACCCCATTGCTCAATTCTCTAATTTTCCTCAACTATGGATTTCCAATCCTAGTTCCAATTCCCACAGCATATCCCTCTGTTACAGAAACTTGCTGATAGAAAAGGGGGAAGTTAGAAAAAAATTAAAGGCCACTGGTATCATGACCAAAGCTTTACTGATGACCAATGGCAATCTGCCCTTACCTCTGTTTGCAAATTTTCTGACTGTATATCCCACCTGGAAACTCACCAAAAAGTATTCTATAGATGGTACCTCACTCTGTACCGTTTAGCTCATATTTTTCCCAACTCCTCAGATGTGTGCTGGAAATGTAATAGTGGAATTGGTTCTTATATACGTATGTGGTGGGAATGTGGATTAATAAAGAAAGTTTGTCACCAGATTTTTTCTATAATATCCGATTTATGCCAAATTCAAATTGTCCCAGATCCGGCCTTAGCTCTTATATCCTTTGGTATTGAGCAGTTCTCCTTTTTACACTCTACTATAATTTCTCATGCATGTATAGCTATGAGACAAAAAATTGTGGCTAATTGGAAAACAAGAACGCCCATACACATCTCAAACATTCTACAGTCTATTAATGAGCAATGTTGAAAGGATGTTCGCCTCTTGTAAGACATGAGGGAGATGAGGGACATGTTATGACTTCCTATTTTTATTGCATTTTGATTTAATTGTATTATTGAAAACCAATACCATTATATGTGTATTTCACATACTGCCTTACGTATATCTGATGGTATTTCAATAAAAAACAATGTTTAAAAAACAAACAAACAAGAGATCAGATAATGTAGTAGATGTCATCTGCAGTCCTATGTAACACCCCAGATAACAGTGATTAACTTTCTGTGTGCAGAGAATGTAGTAGATTGTACCTACAGTCCTATGTAACACTAGATGATACCTGCAGTCTGTGCTGCTGAAAGCTGAAGCGCCCTCACCGTTCTTGCCACGCTGTTCTCCGATCTCCTCCTCTTCCGGCTAGAACAGAGCAGCACACAGTGCTCCAGACTGAAAAAAATACCCAGGAGCCATTGGCTCCTGAACTGAAAAATTTAGGAGACAAATTAAATTTTTAGTCATCAAATTTAAAATATATATAAAAAAGACGCAGAAGAAGATGAGACACAGGTCACAGTAGTGAGCCAGCACTACATATAGGAGAATATAGCACCACATACATCGCTCGCAGATGATATGGGCCAGGATATTGAGGCAGGCTCGCACATGTCACTGTGTTTCGTCCCAGCACAAGTGCATGAACCCTATGGTGGTGATTGGTGTTGGGGCAGGGAACTATTCGCTCCCGTGCACCCCCGCCCCCTGCGCAGTATTTGGGCCTCTATTATAATCCGCCATTGACAGGACAATATTACAGCAGATTGTCAGGAGAGACCTTGTAACACTAATGTGTCATATGACACCGGGGAGGAAAAATGGCTAATTGGGCACAATTTGGCCATTTTCACGTAGGGGTGTACTCACTTTTGTTGCCAGCGGTTCAGATATTAATGTGTTGAGTTATTTTGAGGGCACACCAAATTTACACTGTTATACAAGCTGTACAGTGACTACTTTACATTGTATCAAAGTGTCATATTTTCACTGTTGTCCCATGAAAAGAAAATATTTACAAAAATTTGAGGGGTGTACTCACTTTTTTGAGATACTATAAGAGGCATAGAGCATTAGGCACTATATATGTGGCACAGAGTGTGTAACATGATCTATAGAGGGAACTGCCATTAAAGGCACTGTGTGTGGTGCTTTATTTTCAGGGTCATAGTATGTTACATGACTGTATTCAGGGGCACAGTGTATGTTGCAATTATATTCAGGGCACAACATGTGGCATTAAGTGATTTTTTTTATTGGTATATAGGGTACAGATATGTTCGTAAAGTGAGAATCTGAAGATATCTGGGTGGCAAGCTCTGCAGAGACAAGTCATGACAGGGAGAAGTCATCATGGTGGTCTAAACTGGATGGAAAAAAAGGAAAGAGAATAACTCAGGCGAAGATTCACCTGTAAGTCACTAAATGTAAATGTTTATTCAGCCTTTAGCTCCCTTTGATGTCTGAGGCCCCTCTCTGCCTCCTGCAGAGTCAACCACCTCCTGCTGTCTTAGCTATCTCAAGCAGCAGATTCTGCAGCAGCAGCCAGTTCAGTATCATCAACTAGATGGAGAACAATTTCAATGTGCTGCTGCAGGCTGAGGCAAATTAGGAAACGGAGACCCACCACCTCAATACCCAGGTTCAGTACTAGCTGGACTCTGGCTTTTTTCCGGCACATACCCTCTTCCCTGACCCCATAGGCTTCTGTGCAGGCAGACTGGAACAGTGGCCCGAAGTGGCCCAGTATGCTCTCTCTGTTTTCTCTTGCATAGCTTCCAGTGTCATCTAAGAGAGGGCTTTCAGCACAGCAGGGGATGTTGAAACATCCAAATGGATGAAATTGTCCTGCATCAGTGTACAAAACATCACTTTTGTCGCAATGAATGAGGCATGGATCTATGAGGATTTTGCTGCCACCACTGCCACTATCATGCTACTGTGCTGTCTGCCATTATGTTTAATACCATGTTGCTGCTGCTGCCGCCACCACCACAGCTACTATTCCATGCTACTAATAACCCAGCTGCCACTAACATTACTGCTACAGTCGCCACTACTACTACTACTACTACACACATCTACTGCCTTGTCTGTTCCATGCTGCTGCTGCCACTACTGTTGCCACCTTTTGCCACAATCAGCCTTGGACTGGCCCACAGGGGAACAGGTGAATCCCCAGGTGGGCCCCTGAGCAAGGTGGGCTCCTAGTACCCTACCCTCTACACAAATGGTAAATGGCTCTGACTACATTACATTCAGATAAGCAGTGTACAGCATCTCAACCAGCCTGTGTTCATATTAGAAATATGGTATAGGTATTATAACAAAATACCTAATTTATTATTATTACAGAGGCAGGACAGTCAGCCTCCTCTTTCCCAAGAACCTTCCTTCTAAAAGTCAATGCATGTGTAATATCCCAGACTGATGTTATAATTTTTTCACTCTGTACAGATGTAGCAGCGGTCCCCGTATTTAAAGTGAACCTGTCATCTCCAAAACACCCGATGAACTAGAGTAAGCAGTGTATAGTGTAAGTGATGCTGAATCCGAATATGTAAGTTTTATCTTCATACTCACTTCCATTCTGACGCTGTGCTCCCACAAACCTGCAGTAAAATGCATTGAGAGGACTCTTCTTTGAGTCCTCTCCATTATGTGTGTGAGCACTGGAGTCCAGTGAGTGCATTTTACTGCAGGTTTGTGGGAGCACAACATCAAAATGGAAGTGAGTATGAAGATAAAAATTACATATTCAGATTCAGCATCACTTACACTATACAACGCTTACTCTAGTTCAGGGGGTGTTTCGGAGATGACAGGTTCCCTTTAATGTTTGCATAGAGCACTGCCGCTCTGCAAACTGTGTGTTGGTTAGCAGAGCTTTATTTCTTCTGCCAGCAGCAGTAATGTTGGGCTATGCAATAGTTGTGTATGTTTTGGATTGTTAAATTATGTTTAGGAATGTTATTGAAGCAATTTTTAGATATGTTAAACATCGGGAGCATGGACCCCGGCACACAGCAGGCGGAGGAGGAGCGCTGACATCGCAATCCCGCACTGTCTCTCAGCCACTCACCGACATACAGCATAACGCTGTGTGCTGATTAAAGTACATTATATTGTATACACGCAGGGAATATAATTTAGAAATCAGGGGCAAGTGTAAGGAGTAAGCGCAGTACATATGTATGATTTTTATGTACAGTATCTGGAGTTAATGACAGCAGCTCTATTGCTGTTCAGCAGGTATCCAGCGCTATATTAGAGTTTAAAAGCGCCTGGGTAGCATACTGTACTGTCAAGTACAGTATTTTTTATATAAATGCACCCCCATCCATCCTGCCCTGGACACAGCAGGCAGAGGAGGAGCTAACATTGCGATCCTGCGCTGTGTCTCTCAGCCACTCACCCGACATCCAATAAAGGGACAAAGAAAGAAGAACTCCTAATTTATTTTTTTATTTTTCTTATATTTTACTACATATCATACTTTACATACAGGGCTTATATTCACTCCTTCACCTATCCCCCCATTTCTAAAGGATATTCAATGAGTGTATACTGTACAATACAGTGTTACACAGGTAATGCTGTATGCTGATTAATGTACATTATATTGTATACACGCAGGGAATATCATTTAGAAATCAGGGGCAAGTGTAAGGAGTTAATTTACAGTAAGCGCAGTAGATATGTATGATTAATATAAAGTATAATAGAAAGTACTATAGGCATGTTAAAAAGTGGAAAAATACATAGAATGGAGAAAATAATATATCTTCTTTTAGGGGATTTCGTTTCCGAACATCTTATTTTATTTTACTTTTCTTTCTTTATTTTTTATTATTATTATATTTTTTTATTATATTTTTAATTTTGATGTTTTTGGTGTTTTATCTATTTAAACATTATTTATCTATTACTATTTATCTATTATAACATTATTATTTGGCTTCTTATTTACCAGCATACTACTACCATCAATCAGTTTATCTGTCTATGCTATTTGGACTTCTTTAAATTGAATTCCCCCGTCCCCCACATTATTCATCCATTCTTCTCCATCGCAAGTAATAACAGGTAAATAGCAGGAGGCACAGAGCCCCAGGCCACACAAAGACACTATTCACTGGGCCCTTTGTTATTAGTTGTGATCAAGAATAATGGATGGAGAATGTGGGGGATGGGAGCATACTGTACATTGTATAAAGTGTCATATCTTCAGTGTTGTCCCATGAAAAGCTATAATAAAATATTTACAAAAACATGAGGGGTGTACACTTTTGTGAGATATTGTATATAATATTGTGAGATATTGTATATAATCATGGTCCATATAATGTTTAATATAAAAGTCTGGTGCTGTTCTGCACTGCATATATCCTTTTTGTAACTTCTTTAATGTTTTTGTATTGTATGTATTGGTGTACTATTTACAAATAATAAAGATTTCATTACTGGTAATGGCAAAAGTGTTTAATTATTGAGGATACATATTGCTAGGGAAATATACAGTATGTTCTGTTACTGGTGTTTCTTTTATATGGCTCAGGCTCTAATTTATAAGTACTGATACTGGTATAACTTGGGCTATGGGTACTGGTATAAATGGGGAGATGTGTGTAATGGTATAACGAGAGATGTGCACTGGTATAAATGGGACAATGAATTTGGGGTCGGATCTGGGGGTATGTTTTTGGGGTCTTATCTGATGTCTGCATTCATTTTGGGGTTCGATCTGGAGGTCTTTATTAATTTTGAGGTCTATGGGTCTGTGTTCATTTTTAGGTCTCGTCTGGGAGTCTGTATTCATTCTGTGGACTGCTCTGGAGGTCTGTATGAATTTTGTGGACTGTATTAATGTTGGAGCCTGTCTGGAGGTCTGTATTAATTTTGGGGTCTGTCTGGAGGTCTATATTTATTTGGGGTTTGTCAGGAATCTGTATTAAAGGGGTTTGCCGGGAGTTACTACTCATCTGGATAGGTCATTAGTAGAGATGAGCGAGCATGCTCGTCCGAGCTTGGTGCTCGTTCGAGCATTAGGGTACTCGTAAGTGCTCGATGCTCGGACGAGCATCTCGCCATGCTCGAGGAAATGGCATCTCCCGCATTTTGAATTTTTGGCGCCTATAAACTCAGCCAATCACATGCCAGGAGACTCTGCGGTACACCCAGCATCACGTGGGGCCCTTACATGTCGATAGCAGGGGTTGGCTGGCCAGATCAGGTAACCCTGGAATATACTAGTGACTGCCCGCGGTGCTTGGCTCAGTCGCTGCCTGGATGTCGTTAGGGACAGATCTGCTGCGTTTCAGGGAGAGTGTTAGGGCCTGGATTTAGTTCTCTGTTAGGCAGGAGTGATCTCAAAAGAACCCAAATGC
Source organism: Rhinella marina (assembly GCA_900303285.1). NCBI lineage: Eukaryota > Metazoa > Chordata > Amphibia > Anura > Bufonidae > Rhinella > Rhinella marina. The sequence goes on along the minus strand of ONZH01002399.1, from coordinate 1,996 downwards.
CCTTCTAAGGGCTACAAGACACTTTTTTCCATTACGTCCCCCATGACGGCCCACCTGGAGATTGCCCTCTGACCTGTATAGGGACAGGAAGATGAGAGGTTAAAAGCCCCTCCCCCGGAGCCCATCACCAGTGTTCTTCCTGTCCCTATACAGGGCAGTGATGAGAGGTGTCTCTCCCTTCTCTCCGGAGGGGGGGGGGGACGTTTGTACACCCTGAAACCTCGATCGGTGCTTACCCTTCCTGGTTCCGTTTCGGGTGCAGGGATCGTGGCTCGCCTGGGTCACCTTCCTGGCTGGCTGTCCTCCTGCGGGTCTTCTGAGGCCTAATGGTCGGGCGGCACACGCGCGCGCGGCTGCCTGGATGGCTGCGCAGGAAGCCGCGACGTTATGACGTCACTTCCGGTTGCGACCAGGTGACGTCAGCGAACCCGGAAGGAGCGGAGGCGGGAAATTCAAATTTTGAAAAAACGAACAATCCCTCCTGAAGGTATTTAAAGGCAGAAATTCTGGGTTTAAGGTCTGTATGTTCGTTCCTATCTCCTACCCTTCACCAAGCAGCTTACCTTGTTTGGTGTGGAGATGTCTGAAGTGGATTTAACCCCTGTATCCCTGGTCTCTGTGAGTAGCAGATGGGGTTAATCTTTAAACAAGAGATATTGGTATAATTATTCTATGGCTGAGTCTTTTCTTTTACCTTCCCCTTCAGGATAAGGAGTCCATGGGGTAGAAGGAAAAATTAAAAAAGAAAGTTAAAGGGAAATCCAAAACTCCTATTAAAAAGTGCAATATGTGTTATGCTAAGTTGCCGGAGTCTTATCAGAAGGCTATTTGTAAGGACTGTATAACAAAAATTGTGAGAGAGGAAAAATCAACCTTTATTGAAGAATTTAGAACCATGATTAGAGAAGAAGTTCACTCATCTGTGTCCGAAATTTATGCTTCTGCCCCGCCACCTAAAAAGCAACGTATGACAATATCTTCAGAATCTGAGGCAGATTCAGAAATACCGTCAGGCTCCCTGGAAGAACCAGAGGATTTGGATAGGGAATCCGTCACTGCCCCTGAGACTCCGGATATTAAATACTTCTTTTCTCCTTCAGAACTGGATACTTTACTAAAAGCAGTGAGAGATACTCTCAATATTGAGGAGGTCGTCCCAGAGAAGTCTATTCAAAATGAGCTTTTTGGAGGACTCAAAGCTAAAAAGAAAAGAGTATTCCCAGTTAATGACACCCTTAAGGAATTAATAATAGATGAATGGAAAAATCCTGAGAAGAGAATATTTTTATCAAAAGACTTTAAAAGTAGACTGGCTTTTGATGAAAAAGAAACAGCCCTATGGGATACCCCACCTAAAGTAGACAGTCCGGTCACAAAAGTAGTTAAGAAGACGGATCTCCCATTTGAAGATTCGACTCAGTTAAAAGACCCTATGGATCGCAAAACTGATTGTCTCCTTAAGAGGTCTTGGGAAGCAGCAATGTTTAACCTAAAAACAAACATTGCTGCTACATCAGTAGCTAGAACTCTGTATTTTTGGCTGGGAGAATTAGAAAATCACCTAAAAGAAAAAACATCGAGGGAACTTATCCTAGATTCTATTCCGCTATTGAAATCCGCTACAGGATTTTTGGCTGATGCCTCAGCCGAATCTATTAGAATGGCAGCAAAAGAAGGCGCTCTATCTAATGCATCCAGAAGGTGCCTATGGCTGAAACAGTGGAAAGGTGACATAAGATCCAAAACCAAACTGTGCAGTATTCCCTTTTCAGGTGAATTTGTATTTGGCCCAGAACTGGATGAAATCCTGGAGAAAGCAGGTGATAATAAGAAGGGGTTCCCAGAGATGAAAAACACCCAAAGGAACTATTCCTTTCGTGGCTCCAGAGAACAGAAAGAAACCTATAAAGGCAAAGGAAAGAGTGGCAGATGGAGCTATCCCAAAGGAGGAAGGGGCAGGGTTTTTTTGTTAATCCCAACACCGACAAAATAAGAA
>ONZH01002397.1:0-107302 GCA_900303285.1 Rhinella marina | reverse complement strand
GCACCTTAGCTAACCATCCTAAGTTGAAGAAAAAAAGAAAAGAGGTCCTTTACAAGTTCCTTTACCGGAGCAGATTTTATTGAGAAAGAGAAAAAGATCATGCTATGCACATGCCATGATGAGGATGGTATGGTTTGGGTGGCTGCTGAAGTGGAGTATACTGAGAAGTTAAGGGAGATTTATAGAGCCACTAATTCTAAGAAAGAATTGTCCATTGCCCATTTCAGATATTGTTTTGACAGGAGCATGAAATACTCTGATGCTCATTATCAGAGGGGCTGTCTGGGTGAAAAAGGGAATATGTTTGGGTTCAGCTCTCAATCCGAATAACTCTTTTAAAGGGGGTTTCCGAGCTTTTAATATTGATGACCTATCTATTATCAGATTGGAACCCCCACCGATCAGTTGTATGAAGGGAAGAAGTCTGCAGTGCAGGCATGCCATCTCCCATCTCTCTTCCTACTCGCCATAGACATAGCAGATTGATTGGCAGGGGTGTCGGGTGTCCTCGCTGATCTGATATTGATGACAAAAGTCAGCAATCAGCCACCTGTACAAACACCACCGAGTTCATGCTGAGAGCTCCACTTCTCCTTACAATGACTCTCAATATGTGTAGACTCCATGCATGAGTAATGGGGTGTGGTCTCCCAAAATATTGCACGGTAGGAGAGGCGGTCAGAGTGATGTTGGACTATGAATTTGGAGTACATTATCAGTTCCATCCTTCAACTGCCACCAACTGCATCATAGATGCCCCCCCATCCTCTGAGCAGCCAGCTTGAAATATATCTAGAAGAGCAACTGGAGCAATAAATGAGGAGATCTCTGGATCCATGTGAGGGACAGGGCTGGTTCTAAGTTTGTTCTAAAAAGATTGTCCTGTACTACATTATACCTCATTTTCATTTGTTAATCCCTTTAAGAAGGACTACAATGTTGTTGTTTTTTTGAATAGCAGAGGCTTACTTCATGGTGCCCTTTGATGAACAGCATTCTTATTCCGTTTATTTCTAATAAGGAGGGTTTTTTTTCGGTTTGTAGAGTCTTCTGTTTGTCTTTTACTGTTATCTTTGAGTTCTTTCACCTCTTTCAGGATTACACATTGTGCTCTTGGGGTGATATCAACAAGACTCTAAGGGAAAGTAGCAATAGTCCTGAATTTTCTCTATTTGTAGAGAATTTGTCCAGCCATGAATTGATGTACATGCAGGTCTTTATGCTATTGTAGCCTTTCTAGCTTCATGTATCTCTATAAATAGACGATCAAGCGCTAATCTTTTCACACTTTTTCTGAAAAAAAAAAGATTCATGGTCCACATTGCCTGTCAGCACCTTCCCACTGTTCCTCCTCTCTTCCTCCATGCTGGCTGAGTTGATGGTAGGCTATTTTAACTCCAGCTATCTAATGCTGTTTATGACCAGGTCTTATTTGAAAGCTAGCAATCTAAGCCTTAAAACGAGTCTGGAATCATGGTGTTAGCCACCATACAGCCCTAAATAGAACCTTTACAATCCAGGTCAAGAATGAAGTTTGCAGGTATTAATTGCAGATCTCACTCCCATCTTCTAAAAGCTCTATCTCTGGCTGTAAACTGGCTCTGTCTGGGCTGTACCTGGTATTGTCGCTCAGCCTCATTGATTTCAAAGGGGTTGTGCTGCTGAGAGCTCACTGACAAACATTTATGGAAACAGTAAACTCTTTTTCCTAATTTCAAACAACCTACTTAAAATATGGAACCTCTGTGTTGACTTCCAATTATAAGTTGTGACGGTGCAGTTCACTCTGACAGTTGTGGCCACGTAGGCTGCATGCTCTCGTGCGTACTGGCTGCAGGCTGAAACCTGTGTATGCTGGTTGCTTGGGGCTGCATGCTGGCTGCAGTGTCTTGTGTGAACTGTTGCCTGTGAATGTGTGTACTCCCCATGTCTGCATCTCAGTGCAGTTTTTGTCACTGTTGCCATGTAGGCTGGCTGCAGGCTGTCTCGCGTACTGGCTGCAGGCTGACAACTTGTGTATGCTGGTTGTTTGGGACTGCATGCTGGCCACGGTGGTGTGTGTGAACTGTGTCCTGTGTTTGTGGCTTCCGTGTCTGCATCTCTGTGGTGCCTGTCACCGGTGCCATGCACGCTGGCTGCATGCGCTTTCTGTACTGGCTGTGGATGTTCCCATGTATGCTGATTCTGCAATGTGTGCTGGCTGCGGACTTGTGTGTGAACTGTGGCCTCTATAGTTTGTTCTGAGCTTCCTGTTAATCCTGGTTCTGATGGGGTTAACATTCCCTGATCTGTGCCTGGGTGTGGCATATCAGGTGCCCTCCTTATGCAGCTATATCTATCTGTGAGCTGTGGGGCTTGGAGTCAGTCTGTCTTGTGCCTTACTGGGTGTATCCCCTTGCTACTGACCCAGGGGGTTTTACCATCTGCCTTTGTGGTGTCGCCTAGTAATGTGTTGTTGCCTTGTCTGTTCTTCTGTACCTGTTCTCTGTCTGGATCTACTCTGTTCCATGTTTAGCCTAGCAGTGCTCTAACTGTGTCTGATAGCCTGACAGTGCCAAACTGCTTCTGATCCTGTCCTATGTCCAGCCTGGCAGTGCCTACTGCTTTTGATCTAGTCTATTCCTTGTTTGTCCTGCAGTGTCTTACTGCTTCTGCTCCTGAGTTTGTCCTGCTGTCATGAGAGGGTCCCTGGGTTCCCCTGAGGGAAGATCTCTAGTCTGTGTGCAGCTCTGCCTGTGATGGCCATGCTTCAGTTCCGCATGGGATCCAGGCATCTGCTTCTGTGCTGGTTCCCATTTGTCTTGTTGTCTGATCCATGTCCTGTGTTTGCTTGGGTTCCAGTTCTGTTGTCTGTTCCGCTGGTGCTTGCACCTGCGTGGTTCTTTGCAGGTAGTGTACCGGGACCTTCCTGTAGGTGCGACCAGTGAGCCCTCAGCCCAGTTCATCCCCACCACCAGGGGCTCTTTGCTCTTCTGGGTTTTGCCTCTGCTCTGCCGGTGCACTAGGTTCTGTGGTAGTGCTGCCACTATTGCTCCACCTGCATATGTTACTGTCATGTTCCTTATTACATGTGTAATAAAGTACTGGTCCATGGTCTGAATCTTGCTCGTGTCCTGTTTACAAGAAGTTCCGGAGGTCTGCCTTGGGCCTCCGGTATGTGACATGAGTCATGAAATTCTGGACAATAGATGCTTCATGGGCATATCTTAGAAGCTACACCTGTGCCATAGCCCCTAAGGGGACTAAAATATCCCTCTGTCACATAGAAAGACTTCAGTATTATTAGTGGAACATAGAAGATGAGGTTGATACAGAATTTGCTCATTAGCTTTTTATTATCTCCTAGTCACAATATGGGACATCAAATAAGCAGAAATTAGAGAATGGACATGTATGGGTCTTAAATTCCAAAATGACATATTGATGTCAAATCGGATGTTTCGCATATTTGATCATCTGGTTTTATAGGAACTTGTATTTTCACATGTATTAATATTTCTGAATAATATTTTTGTCTTCAGATCTGTTCTTAGTGAGTCTTTCTTTGGATATCTATATGGCTTGTTTTATGCATCATTTGCAATCGAGTAGAGATTCTGCTTTGTAATAGCTGCATGTCCTCTCTCATATATGTTCATATATGCCTAACAGAAAAACAAAGAATCGTCTTATTAAATAAACAGGTACTTTTTTACGAAAATGAATGGAAAACGGCAACCACAGACAAAACAAGTAAATGCTTTGAACCAGGCGGAAAGCCCAATGCACAGAAATGATGTTTATGCAAAGCAGGTTTAGGTACAACCTTCTAGCAGCTATTGTGTTCATTGAAGTCCAATAAAGAAGGGGGAAAAAAATTCCATGAGACATGAAGACAGCCTAGCGAGGAAGCAAATGCCGGTGAAATCGCTTCAGGAGAGAACCTATGATTTTGTAATTAGAAAGAATGTAACCATTTACTCAACCATAAACTACCTTATGAAATATTCGCAGAGGGTAAAGCTGTTCGTAAACATGGAGCCATAAAATGAGGGCAATTTCACTTAAATATATTCTTTGGGACATATGAGAAAATAGAGATATTTATTTTATATTTAAACCATCAAATGAGGAGCCGCTGGTGAGGAGTAAGATGTTCTCCAAGGCTTTAGCATCTTGTAATCAGATCATTTCCTTATTCTAAAGTAAAGGTGCCCATACACCTTCACAGCTGTAGGCTGAATGCTTGGCAGATAGTTCTCTCTCCTGATTCCGCCAAAAACATACTAACTAGGACTTTCAGTGGGGAGGAGGAGAAAATCGCTGCTGGACAGCTTTGGCGGCGGCTTATCTCCTGAAGGACCAAATATCATTAGGCGATAAAGAGGAGCTGTCTCTTCTCCTGACATGTCTCTTTTAGTTACGTTTTGCTTCCACCTTTTAATAACAATTCTGGAACATCTATTCTTATGACTCTATGTTATACCATTACTTTATTATTCCTGCCAGAAGTTCTGAATGAAATACTAGAATTCTGCAATGTAGGTCTAGAAGAGTGTTACCAGATGGGGTGGTGTCCCTGCACAGTCTGACACTTTCCAATCAGTGCTATGCAGGGACACAAGCCCAACTGGTAACACTCAGCTGGACCTTCATTGCTAACAACTAGTAATTCATTATAACTTATAGCAAGAACAATAAAGGAACAGAAAACATAGAGTCATAAGAATACATGTTCCAGACTTGTTGTTACATGGGAAATACAATTAGTTACTAAAACAGGAGAGGTGACATATCCTCTTTAAAATTCAAAACAAGCAACACACATTAGACTTTCGGCTGGTGCAGTATATTCTGGGCAATCATTCAGCCAACAAGAGCCTAATGATTGGCTGTAGCCAAGATGATTGGCTGTAGGACCAACAGATTATTGGGATGTGGTATTGGCCAATGATTCCTCTTATCATTTCGGTGTAGGGCCAGTGGTTCCTTGTGTTACCTGCATGTAGAAAATTCCAGAATTGGTGGACTTCAACATGAAGAGTGCACTGGGATAGAAAACTATGAGGACAGCAAGCAATTTTTTGCCTTACCCTGACACATGGCACAACACCTCCCTACCTATTTACCTACTACTGCCCCTTTACCACTGGAGATGCTATGCCTGCTGCCACAACTGCTACACCCATTGAACAATACACATTATACTGTAACTAAAAATAAAAAAGAGGAAAGCAATAGAAACAAAAAAGGATGCTGAACTAAAAAGTGAAAAATGTGACACACAGTGGAGTAAGCAGTCCTTACTGATAACAAATGGGAACTGCTGTTAAATGGAATCTAATCTCACTATAGTTAACCCAAGCCAAGGCTGCATAACACAATAAAAAGCGTACCTTTGTTAGCATGATCCGTAATACTGACCTGCAAAAAAATAACTTTGGTTCATATGCAACTGAGCATCAAAGTGCCCATCAGGGAGCCCAGGAATGCCTTCTACCAGAGTCCAAGCAAACCTACTATGGGGGCCCAGGCATGTCTTCTACTAGAACCCAAGCCCACCTACTATAGCGAGCCCAGACATGCCTTCTACCAGAACTCAAGCCCACCTACTATAGGGAGCCCAGGCATGCCTTCTACCAGAGCCCAAGCCAACTTTCTTACCTTAGCCATCCCCATGTGATTTCACAGCCCTATAAAAACCTCATCCCGCGCGGTCTCTGCCATTTCACTGTGAGCTGAGCATAGGGAGAAACATGAGTTCATGTGCTAGGGACAGTGTTACTGAAAACAGAAAAGAATATTGGATAGGGAGAGTGCAGGAACAGTGCAGGGATATAGTAGGGAGAGTTTTTTTTATACTGTAAAGAGAGCTTAGGGAGACAGCAGGGAAACTGCTGGTTGAGTGTAATCGTCGCGTGCATCTCATTCAACTCCTGCGACATTCATAGTTAATCCGGTACTTTACTGATAGACTTACTGTTCCTCAAGATACCTTTACATGAGCTACAGACGATTACACCTTGGGTGTGTTTAAGCACGCCACTCAAGTTATCGCTTTGTGTAAATGTAACTGTCTGCTTTACAAATGATGGGATATGCAATCGAAATTATGATTTTGTGAACGATAACCAGAGCGTCTAATTGGTCATTGTTGAAACGTTCACTATGCCAAGAAGGGACTCATAGTCATACCAACCATCTACTCATGTAAATGTAACTTCTAAGCCTTCACACTGAGATTGGGCCACCAAGTGGGATGAATATGATTAGGCAGAGTTGCCTGGGTATACCTGATTTATCGACATTCAGAATTCGTTAAGTCAGAACAAATCAAATTTCTTGTCGAAGGGCGAATCGGCCTGATCAAATTTTTTCAAAACTTCGCTCATCTCTATTAATCACATGAAAGAGTCACAGTAATTCATATACACTATAGCTGTACATGTTAATGTGAATGAAACCTGTAACTTATGTGGGTTGTTGTGACTCTTTCCATATTATGTTCTGATGGTCTGTGGAACTAGGACCTTGGCTTGCTGTCACTCAAATATTAGCTATCTAGAAAAAAGATGTGCTACTGAGTATTGCTATTTTGTACTTTATGTTGGTGCCATGTTTTATATATTAGCATTTCACTTATATTTCAGATTTTGCAAAAATGCAGAAAAAAATCAACTCTGTTATAGTTTTTTTTTTTATGGCATACACCAATCATTATAAATGATGCTATCAATTTATTTTACAGGCTGCTACTGTCTTAACAATACCAAATGTGTGTATATTATTTTACTTCTTGGGACTTACAGTTAATAAAGTTTATTTATTGTTAAAAATATGGTTTGTTTTTTTATTTATTTTTTTAACGTGATTTTATATTCATTTGACTTTTTAATCATAATAAGTATGCCATATCAACAGGAAACATTGTCAGATGGATCAGTGATCCCTCAATGAACAATGGTCTATCTGCCTATACAAGGTATGAGCCCTGATTGCCTCCCAGGGATTGCCTATGCCATGGTCAAAGGGTGGTACTGGGGGTGATAGCAAACAGAGAAAATCCAGCAGCTCGTCCATAAAATCTCCTTTGTTAGATCACATTAAAAGCATAACCTCCCCGTAGTACATCATGCCCTACGTGTTTCGGACAGACACATGCTATCCTTAGTCGTCACTAGGGGGTTAGCAGTGCATTGCAATATTTTTTATATATGTGTCTGCATTCCTTTACCTACTGACCAGGAAACCTTTCTTTGTCTCTCTATTATTTCTGCTAAAAAAAATGGTGCATTACATTAATAAATCTGGTTTCTTCAAGGACTCCTCTTAGTCACACCTCTTTGTTTCTTTCTTGTTTTGTTCAAAGTGCATTTGAACATTAATTGCCAAGACTATTTATTATGGCAAGAACGCCCACATGCCAACATTGCAGGCCTCCTCATAACTTCGGCGTATCCAGCGCCGCCGAAACAAGTATAGAAAAGAAAAGGTAAATGAGAGGGGCCTACTGGCCCGTCCCCTTCCCTGCCCGTGCCACGCCCACTTTTTAAGACCTGGCGGAAGTCGCAGATTGCAGTGCAACTAACCGTTGTGCTGCAATCGGCGCCTGAAATACTTCTAATTTAGGCTTATTTCAGCTTGATAAATGACCACCCAAATCTCCATTGCTGATTCACTCATTTGTGATTCATACCGTGTACTGAGTATTTTATGCCCCAAGCTCTATAACACATGCCAACATAGTTACCAACACTGTAAGTCCTGGCCTGGTATTGCCCCCAAGCTTGATGAAACCGGTAACTTATAGGCAAGCTAACATGAGCCAAAAATATTTCTCAGGACAGCCTAAATTTGCCAATTCAGGCTACAAAAATTAGGGTTTCATTCCCTGCAAATTTGTGGTTATTAGCACCTGTATCAATATTGAAGCTTACCAACCATTTTTCTACATTCATACACATAACTTATCACATTTTTGAATAAAGTAATGTTACCCGTTTGCCAGGACCTAACCAGCATGTAGGGAATTGTCTAAGTGAATTCTAAAATATCTTTACAGAGCCGCATGAGTGCCAAATGGTCAGTATAATTTTGCTGCAGATATACACTAGTTAAATCATTCCAAGTCATTCCTAATCATTTTAAAGCATGCGCCTAGAGAATTAAAGGCCTCTTGAGCGATAAGTAATGTGTATCAAAGAAACAAGATAAAATAAAATGCCATACTAAATTAGAGAACAAAAATTGAATTCTCTCCAAAGTAAAATTTTGTCACAGCTGGCCTTGCTTGCAATAAGTTTAAGGCTCCAAACGGCATAGGAGCAAAATCTCCACTGGCGCACCTCCACTGTCAGGGTAAGCATGACCTCCCCGACAACCCTCCCTTGATAAAAATAATCAGTGTCCAATCCATTATTATCATGTTAAGTGATTTTGAAATAATTAAGTTCAACTGTGCTGGAATATTGTTTCTTAAGTGTTTCTTTAGGCTTCCCCATACCAAGGCTCGGTCCCCTCCGTAGTTGTTCAGTAGTTCATAACCATTCTCCCCCTGTAGCAGAATAAAGCATCTCTCCATTATTTGACTTGATAGTGATCACAACCAGTCTGAAGAGGTGAAGGGAGGAGGAGGAGGGAGAGAGCGGCAGCCTAATCCAATGACGAGACAGGAGCTGTGTCTCTGAGTACCCCAGATACCCTGTAGGCACTGTAGCTAAACTGTACTCTAGTTTACATGGCTAGATAGCAGGTAAAAATCTCTTGAGTGACATCATTTTTAACCTCACAAATGGACATCCAATTTTAAAACTTCTGTTTAGGCATCATGATCATATTCATGTTTTCTGTGGTAATTTCTATACAACTTAAAATGGATGTAGAAACCTGATAAAACATAACCTAAAGCCACTGCTTATCACGCTCTTCTATGAGTTAGAAAGGCTCTGGGGAAATGACCCATCAAAGCATGATGACAACAGGAAGTCACTCCCATGGCGATCAGCTGATAGAAAATAATTTTTAGGACTAGTCACATCTTGCAATCATATCACAATTTGCACAAAATCACAACATATTCCTCAATTTAGCACAAAGTGCAGCATAATCATGCTATGAAATACTATGTCTGAATATATCCTACATATCCCATAGTTCACGTAGGTGGGTGGTTTCTTGTGAATTATAGATGTCAGCAGGGATTACAAACAGTCTTCATTGAGCTGGAACCTTAAAGATATATTCCCATTTTACTGACTGAATGGCCTTTTCTTGACAATCCTTTCAAGGCTGTGGTTATCCGTGTTGCGTGTGCACCCTTTGAACAGCCAGCTTCTTTAGCAATGTAGCTTACCTTCCTTTTTGAGGGTGTCAATGACTGACTTCTGGACAACCGTCAAGTCACTAGTCTTCCCCATGATTGCATAGCCTACTAAACCAGACTGCGGGACCATTTAAGGGCTTACGAAACCTTTGCAAATGTTTTGTGTTGAAATGTATACTTTCAAGTCATTATTATGACCACTTTCTAATTTCTACATCGGTGGCATTTAGCTCATGAAGGAAGTCACTTGGTATGTAAATAAGGTGTGCGATAGGCTGTCTGCACACATATCCTTCGTTGTCATGGATAAAAGGGGTGATTTATCAGAGTTGCAAAAATTGGTGACTCTTGGCTAAGGGTGGCAGTAATTCTGAAACTGCACAGTTTGTGAACTGTTTTTGTGCTGCTGTGATGAAATTGTATCATACAGTAAGTGGACAAATGGCACCACTGCAAATAAAACAACATGGAAACTGCGGAGCACCTTGTGGAATTGATGTGAGTGGTGAATGCTGGCTTTAAAGGTGTATGAGGGTGGACTGAAATGCTACAGTGGTGCAGCTCATCTCCAAAATGAACCAGGGTCTACCAGACTTGTGTCTAAAACAACAGTTCAGTGAACCCTGGTACGTATGGGGCTCTGAAGCAGACGGATGGTCACTGCACCTCTGATAACAAAGTCATGTCAGCAGAAAAGGCTTCATTTTTAACAGCGGTATCAGAATTGTATCAATGCCTATTGGTAAAAGGTTGCTTTTCGTTGCCTCACTAGTGTGTATTGTATTTTTGCTTGGATCTGATTTTAGATTGTGCCTGACCTTGCTCCTGACTGCCATTTTTTTCCATGATGGGATGTCCTGGCCCTGAGCTTGTTTGGTATTGACTTTGTGTTGGTTTTAACTTCTGATGTGTCTCTCTGGTTTGGAGTGTGGTCTGATTTTGACTTTGTTCTTGGATTCTTATCCAGTCTTGGTTTTGCCTGTCTGATTCTGACTTCTTTCTGTCTGACTACCCTTATCCCACTAGGTTTATGCCTCTGAACTTAGCTAAGAAGGGACTGTCGTCCAGTTGTGGGCTGTTGCTTAGGACTGACCAGTGCAAGTATGTGGGGACAGTGGTGCAGGTGGAGTTCAGTGCTTTACTTTTCCCTACTATTACATGTAGTATTAGAATGTATTATGTGAAAGTAGCATATTATATCCTACCTTTTTACTATTTTAGCTATTATTTTGCTGTGTTAAACTTGTAGACTGTACATAAGGACTTAAAGGGGTTATCCGTGCTTTTAATATTGATGACCTATCCTCAGGATACGCGACGCCCTCTTCATGCTCAAATGTATGAGGTGAGTATGAATTTTTTTTTCTGCCATTTCAGGGAAAATTGATTCATTACCATGAAGCACAAGGAAATTCGGCTTCGCTGCGAATAGAATTTTCTCTGAAATTCAGATTGAAGTCCGCTTCAGAATACTTCAATTCGCTCAACCCTAAAAGGGACTTAAAGAGAAGTGACCAAGTGGCATCCACTGAGAAAGAAATAACAGTAGTTTATTAATGGATGGTGACCAAGCAAGTGACCAATCAAAGGCCTGCTCTGAGGTCTGCGGCACTACACAGCTGGGCTTTGGAGACAGAAGTATTGAGAGAATTTCACCCCTTGGCTGGATTGGGAAGATAGCACCATGTATTGGAAAGTATCTCAGTGAGTCTCAGTGACTCTGTATGCCAGTCTCAGGTCCATTGGTAACATCTAACTTTCATTGGTAACATCTAACTAACCCAAAAGAGTTTTTTGTTTTTTCTGTTTTCGTTTTTCACTCCCTGCCTTTCTGGGGTTATAACTTTTTTCTTTTTGTTCACATAGACCTATTATGACTTGTTTTGTTGGACAAGTTGTACTTTTTAATGTCATCATTTAATATTGTATATGATGTAGTGGGGAGCTGGAAAAAAATTACAAATGGGGTGAAATTGGAAAAAAAACGCAATTTCCCCCACAGTTTTATGGGTTTAGTTTTTACGACATTTCCTATGTGGTAAAACTGATCTGTTACTATCATTATCTGGGTCACTACAATTATGGTGATACCACATTTGTACAGTTTCTCTTGTGTTTTAATACTGAACAAAATAAAAACCTTGAAAAAACATAGTTTTTTTCTTTTCATCGCCATATTCTGACTCCTATAATGTTTTGTAGTTACGGAGCTGTATTAGGGCTCATTTTTTTGCATGGCGATCTGTACTTTTCATTGATACCGTATGGTCACTGTTTATTTAATTTTTTTGTGAGAGGTGAAGTGACCATGAAACAGAGAATTGGCCATTTTGACTTTTTTTCTATTTCACCTTTTGCCATACTGTATAAATATTTTTTTTTGTTTAATATTATGGGCATTTTCACACGTGGCGATGCCCATAATGTTCATTTTTTATATTTAAATGTGTGATTTAAATGTTTATATATATTTTTTTTAATATTTTTAAAAACATTTTTGTTTTACACTTTTTATAGTTCCCATAGGGAACTTTAGCAAACAATCATCAGATTGATTTTCTCATAGACTCCAATGCATTAGCATTAGGTGTTCCCCCCTCCACAACTGGGCGTTGGCCATGGATTATTGGAGAAAGGCCTTAGGGCCCTTTCACACGACCGTTTCCCCTACGAGACATACGGAGGGCAACGATGCTGTGCATGTCGGGCCACCCGCGGGTCTATTGTCCTGCACTCATAAAATCATATGAGGGGACAATAGCCTGACGGGCGCACGATCGATGCCGCTGCGGGACATATGGTCCGCTCACGGACCGTATGTCTTGGAGGGTATACGGTCGTGTGAAAGGGCCCTTAACCGTCATGAGAACTACTATCACTTGCATCCCCTACAACAGGGATCAGCAACCTTCAGCACTCCAGCTGCTGTGAAACTACAACTCGCAGCATGCAAACATGCTTGGCTGTTCTTCTAGCTCCCATAGAAGTGAATGGAGCACTCTGGGAGATGGAGTTTCAGAACACCTGGAGTGCCGGAGGTTGCTGATTCCTGCTCTACAACGTCTCCTGCCTGGGCTTGCTGCACCAGTATCACACTCATATTGCTTTAAAGGGAGAAAATTATTGTTGCAACCAAGAAAAAGAATGTAACTTATTATTGCTCTAGAAAGTGGAGACAAGAAATCTGGCAAAGAGATAGGCAAAGTAAAATGCAAATATTTATTTTTTATTTTCGTATAATGAGTCACACTTTAATTTAAATTGGCAATCTAAAGTCAAAACAATGCTGATCATGTGGCAAGCATGATACATAAGCCAGCCTACCAAGAATCCTAAAAACAGGTATATACTGTGAAAAATAATTGGCTTGGTACATGCTAATAATGCAGGGCCAGAAACTGTGTGACAGGCAGTTTTACAGCAAATCAGCTCAGTTATCAAAGTGATTGTTACAGGCCAAAACCAAATAGCTATTAATAGTCAGTTTCAAAACTGTGCCTAAAGTGAATGGGAAACCAGTGCAGTGACTGGCACAGGGTGGAGGTATAGGTGTAGAAGTTGGACATTAGCCTGACTCCTGCATTCAGGATAGATTGGAGAGGAAACTATAAATGCACTTTTTCCCCCCAAAAGTGAGGATAAAAATAGCAGTGCATCTTATAGTCTGAATGCTAATGACCACTTATGGAAGTGGTCATAAGTATGCAGGAGGTGCAGGGCTCACTCTCCAGCATCTGATGGCGTACAGTGTCGGGACGTAGTGCACGTAGGGGTGCATTATGACCCAATGCTGAGCAACATCAGATCACAGTGCAGCGCCAGCCAGAAGACCATGGAGCAGTGAGTGGCAGCGCTATCCAGGGAGTTTTTTTTTAAATGTCCGTTCTGAGGCTGATGGTTGTCTGATCTGGGGATGATGAACATCTGATCTGAGGATGATAGAGGTTGGGGGGGGTCTGATCTAAGGCTGAAGGAGCTTGTCTGATTTACCGTAGGTGTCTGATCTAAAGTCTGATAAAGAATGGGGGTCTTATTTGGGCTTCTTAAGAGGACTGGGGGGTCTGAGGTCTGGTGAAAAATATATTTTTTTACTTATTTTTGTCTAAATCATAGGTGTGTCTTATAGTCCGAGATATATGGTTATAATGAGTTTCAGTAATCAAGACAAGAATGAATCTGAGGCTGTTTCCAAAACTATCGAAGACAAATCAGAGTGTCATCAGCAGGTTGCAAGAGAGATACAGAGAGACTGGAAGAGTCACAGAAAGGCATAGAATTGGACGCCCTTTGGCCACATCCCACATTGATGACCACTTCATTGTGAACAATGCCCTGCGGAACCGGATGATGAATGCCACACAACTCTAGGCACATTTAAGGCACGCAAATGTCACGCCAGACCATTCAAAACTGTTTACATCAGTGTGGTCTGCATGCTAGACACCCCGGAAAGGGTACCTGACCACAGGTGTCATTGTTTTGCATGGGCCAGGGAGCATCTATGCTGGACGAGGGACCAGTGGACCTCAGTGCTGTTCACTGATGAAAGTCCATTCATGCTGCTGGAGACATAAAGGAGAGCACTATGCATCAGCTACTGTTGTCACTAGACAAGCCTTTGGTGGTGGTGGTGGTGTTACAATGTGGGCAGATGTGTCTAGTAAATACAGAACTGCCCTACACTTTGTGAATGGTACAATGACAAGCCCATACTACTTGAATAGCGTCATTAATCCAGTCATTGTGCCTCTGCATGAATAACACAGGCCTAATTTCATATTCATGGACGACAATGCGTCAGCTCATCGAGGTCGCGTCATTAGGGAACAGATGCTAGAGACTGGGGGACCTCAAATGGAGTTTACTTTCTCCAGACCTGAATCCCATTGAAAACCATGTAGAGGCTTGTAACTCTGTACCCCAGAACCCTCATGACCTGAGGGCCGCCCCTCAAGAACAGTGGGATGCCATGCCTCAGCAGACAATAAATTGACTTGTGAATGGCATGAGATGTCGTTGTCAAGCTGTAATTGATGCTCAAGGCCATATGCCAAGTTATTGAGACACTGATATTTTTGTGAAGGTATACCCACCACTGGTGTTGGCTTCTTTTTCAATAAATTGTTTGAGATGAGGAAATCACCATTGCTGCTTCTACTTAAATGCTTTACTTTCATGATATAATATCACTGTAGCGTGAACTTTTTACATTTTCCATACATTCACCCGAAAGCCAAATATCCCTAACTTTTTGTAAGTAACATATATTAGATAGATAGTAGACAGGTGATAGATAGATAGATAGATAGATAGATAGATAGATAGATAGATAGATAGATAATACATTATAGATAGATTTGGCCTGGAAAAATGCTTTAAATATATCCATATTTATGCAGAAAAAGAAGAACTGGTTAGTAATGGCCGCAGTAATAAGTCTGGTAAAAATAGATATTATAAATAATAAATTTCAAAGGCAAATATATTGGCTGCTTGTTACATGGAGTTTTATATTTGTGCTCTAATTTATTTCTTTAAACGTTTAGAAGCGGCATCACAGCGGCATACGGTTGCTCGGTAACCAAGAAATGTGCATTAGAATCTCAAAAAAATCCCCTATACAGCTACCACATTTACAACGCATCAGCTCCTAAATTATAACAGTGCATATTTATCAGGAACGCTCCTAAAAACACTTAATGTAAATGTAAACTATTGTCTGACGAGCATGAATGAGGCCATGTGTTCCCCGATCACAACTATTGACTACAGACCCTCAACGATCCCCCACATGAAAAAATCCAAGCCTGTCTGAGTCTATGGATATTATAGACGCCAATGCAAATATGGACAATTAATATTTCAGTAACGCTCGCACGGTACATGTCGGCTGACTCTTAGCCTTGAACCAGAGGAGATTTTTCTAAACAAGAATTTATTCATAAACTGCAGATATTTTTTAAGAGTGTGTAGAAAATTCACAAATGGTTTACCAGGTAACTAGGGATGAGTCGGAATGTATTATTTATGAGTTGCGAGCCTCTCCTCTAGCATTGCAATTTATGCAACAGTCTGCTTCTCTTCTACTCTGCCAGCCAAGCTCAGGAAAAGATTTTCATGTTTTTAAAGAGGAAGGCGATAAGTCCTGAAATAAGTGTGAGGACCGTATCCTACAAAAGTTTTTAGTTGCACTGTATTGATGGTTTAATTCCCAAATTGTGTAATAATAAAATAATAATAATAATATTAATAATAATATAATGTTTTTATTAATAATATAGTGATATTTGTAGTCATTCAGAAATACCATATTTTTCTCACTATAAGACGCACTGTTTTGACCTCAAATATGGGGCCAAAATGTATTTGCCGCTTATAGAGTGAAGTGGCTACATCACTAAAGCTGAGGTACCAGCTATACAGCTATGTGTAGAACTGCCTGGTATGGTAGATGATCATAGGGGCCCCCTCTAGAAATAAAATGAATAGCAGTGTGTTACCCACAAATACTCATAACAGTGTATGACCACATATCTCCCATATACTCTATAACAGTGTCTCTTCTACAGATCCTCCATAATTGCATCATTCATAGATCCCTCATAACAGTGTATCACCACAGATATCTCATATCGTCCATAACAGTGCGTCATCCACAGATCCCACATAACACTGTCATCCACAGATCCCCCATAACAGTGTCATCCACAGATCTCCCATAACAGTGTGACAGCCACAGATCCCCCATAACAGTATCACCCACAGATCCCACATAACAGTGTCATCCACAGATCCCCCATAACAGTGTGTCACCAAAGATCCCCCATAACAGTGTCATCCACAGATCCCCCATAACAGTGTGTCATCCACAGATACTCCATAACAGTGTGTCACCACAGATCCCCCATAACAGTTGTCCAAGATCCCCATAACAGTGTAGTAACAGTGTCACCACAGATCCCATAACAGTGTGTCCACAGATCCATAACAGTGTGTCACCACAGATCCCCCATAACAGTGTCACCCACAGATCCCACATAACACTGTCATCCACAGATCACTCCCATAACAGTGTGTCACCACAGATCCCCCATAACAGTGTCACATCCACCATCCACAGATCCCCACAGATAACAGTGTCATCCACAGATCCCCCATAACAGTGTCACCACAGATCCATCCACACCATAACAGTGTCATCCACAGATCCCCCATAACAGTGTGTCATCCACAGATCCCCATAACAGTGTGTCACCACAGATCCCCGATAACAGTGTGTCATCCACAGATACTCCATAACAGTGTGTCACCACAGATCCCCCATAACAGTGTCACCCACAGATCCCACATAACAGTGTGTCATCCACAGATACCCATAACATACACAGATCCCCATAACAGTCATCCACAGATCTCCCATAACAGTGTGTCACCGCAGATCCCCCATAACAGTGTCATCCACAGATCCCCCATAACAGTATGTCACCACAGATCCCCGATAACAGTGTGTCATCCATAGATCCTCCATAAGTGTGTCCTCCATAGATCCACCATATCAGTGTGTCATCCATAGATCCTTCATAAGTATGTCATTCACAGATTTCCATAACAGTGCGTCATTCACAGATCCCCATAACAGTGCATCATCTACAGATCCTCCATAACAGCATGTCATCCACAGATCCTCCATAACAGTATATCATCCACAGATCCTCCATAAGAGTGTGTCATCCACAGATCCACCGTAAGTGCATCACCCACAGCTCCTCCATAACAGTGTGTCATCCACAGATCCCCATAACAGTGCATCATCCATAGCTCCTCCATAACAGCATGTCATCCACAGATCCTCCATAACACCATGTCATCCACAGATCCTCCATAACAGCATGTCATCCACAGATCCTCCATAACAGCATGTCATCCACAGATCCTCCATAACAGTATATCATCCACAGATCCTCCATAACAGTGTGTCATCCACAGATCCACCGTAAGTGCATCACCCACAGCTCCTCCTCATCCACAGATCCTCCATAACAATATATGATCCACAGATCCTCCATAACAGTGTGTCATCCACAGTTCCACCGTAAGTGCATCACCGACAGCTCCTCCATAACAGTGTGTCATCCACAGATCCCCATAACAGTGCATCATCTACAAATCCTCCATTACAATGCATCATGATTTTTCCCTTATTTTCCTCCTCTAAAACCTAGGTGTGTCTTATGGTCTGGTGCATCTTATAGTACAAGACACATGGTACATTACAAGTTAGTTTTTGACAATCTACTATATGTAGGTTAGTCACTCCAAAACATTTGCTTCTAAACCCCCAACTCTTCTGCTAAGTTGCTGTAAGTCAATTTTTAGTTATCCCCTAAGTTGTCTTAAGTATCTCCTTCCTGCAAAAAGACATGTATGTAGGTAGTCAACTGCAAGTTGGCCAGTCATGCTCCCACAGTAGCATCCACAACAAGGGAAAATGCAGATCCTGGCTGTGTAACCATCACTTAACCAAAATCAGGACTGATTGCCTTGCAGACAAGGGAGGACTGCTTGGGACATGATTTTATGTACAGTATCTAATTTATTCCAAGCCTTATCTTTAATATATTTCTGCCCAGATTCAAGCTTACATAGGACCTGATATATGGGAGGCAGAAACACTAACGGTGAGCCACAGGCTGCACAACCATTTATGTGCAGATTTTTTTTTTTTTTGTAAGACTCCAAAGTATTGTTAATATATAAATAATATATAAACATATCTCTATATGACAGTTCCTCATGCAAGGAAAATGTGTAGGCATAAAGACATCAAGTAAAAGGTAAAAATTATTATTTTTTCTATATTAGCGCCACAAAAAAATCTAAACGATATGCGCCAAAACAAAATAAAGTTTCTCCTACATAAAAGAAGGACTCAGTCTGGTGAATGTAAAAAAAAATGGCTGCTGAAACAAAGAGAACGAACACACACAAAAAATATAATAATAATGAAAATGTAGACAACTGTTGGATTAATGTTGATAAAAATCCAAATAGGTCAGTACATTAAAGGGTTAATACATGTTATTAACCCCTTAAGAACCAATCCAATACTGACAGTGAAGGTTTATTCCCTGCCTTTCAAAAACCAGAACTTTTTCTTTAATTGATACAGCTGTGTGAGACTGATGGTCTAGCCATGTGGGTGGAATGGGAAAAAATTTGCAATTTCACCATTGCTTTTTGGGTTTCATTTCTATGACACTCGCAATGGCATCCTTTTTTGGGGGTCAGAGGGATGTAGGCTTGCTCAAATCAGTTTGTGTATTCATGTAATCCCAAACAGACTTGATGATGTTCAGACCAGGGCTCTGTAGGAACCATATCATCATGTCCAGGATTCCTTGTTCTTCTTTACACTGAAAATTGTTCTGGATTACATTGGCTGTATGTTTGGGGTCATTGTCTGGCTGCAGAATACATTTTGAGCCATTTAGATGTCTCCGTGATGGATAAGTATTTGCTTGTATTTCTCAGCATTGAGGAAACCATTAATACTGACCATGTTAATGACCATATACGGTCAGTTAAGGAAACAGAGTGCAGCAGATGAAAGATACATGATGCTTACTAGATGTGCAGCAGTGCCATCAGTGCAGAGAGCAGTAATACCCAAGTACACTCATCAACTGTTTGATGATGTCTGACCAGAAGTGGTATTCATGGAAGAATTGTGGTCTAAAAGCCATGCCTTCTATGTGGAAACAAGGCCAAGTGACTCAATTATGCACAAAAACATAGGAATCTAGGTGGTAAAAAATGGCAGCAGGAGCTCTGTAACAAAAGGGCTAGAGAGCGGAACAATAATGAGTGTCTGCAGGAAACAGTGAAGCGTGTTGGAGGTTCCTTGCAAGGTTGGAGGTGCATTTTAGCAAATTTAGTCAAGATTAAATAATCAAAATAATGGTGTCCTCAACGCTGAGAAATGTAGGCAGATACTTGTCAATCATGCAGTACCATCAAGGAGGCAGCAGGACAATGACCCCAAACATACAGCCAATGTCATTAAGAGCTGTCTACAGCGTTAAGAAGAGAAAGGAGTCCTGGAAGTGATAATATGGTCCCCACAGAGCCCTGGTCTCAACATCATTGAATCTATCTGGGATTACATGAAGAGATAGAAAGATGTGAATTAGCCTACATCCACAGAAGATCTCTGCGTAGTTCTCCAAGATTTTTGGAACAACCTCCCAGCCGAATTCCTTCAAAAACTATGTGCAAGTGTACAGTACTATGTGTGTATAAAAGGACTACATCAAATTTTTACAGTGGAAAGAATTAATATACATTTTTCCAATATTTTAACGGGAAATCCTCTTTAGTGTTTTAAGGTGCTGTTCGATGATATCATAACATCATTTACATGCATTGGAGAAGGTATTGGGTCCTTAAAAGGGAACCTGCCACCATGAAAATGCACATAAGCTACAGACACATGTTAGTACAAGGAGTACAAGGAGCTGAGTGAATTGTTATATAGTTTTATGGGGAACAAAATTCAGTATAACGTAATTTTATTCATTTAAATTCCTGCTTATTCTGGATGTGAAGTCCAGGAGGCGGTCCTATCAGTGACTGATAGCTCATTCTGTATACACAGTCATAGAGGGAAGGCTGTCAATCACTGATAGGACCGCCTCCTTGGGTTCACATACAGAATGAGCAGAATTATAAATGAAGAAATTACAGATTCTACTGAATATTTTCCCATAAAGCTATATATCAATCTGCTCAGCTCCTCCTACTCTATAACATCCTGCCTACATCTCAGACAACATGTTCAATGTGACAGGTTCCCTTTAAGTCTAGAGCAAGAGATTGCATCCAGTCTCCACTCCGGTAATAGATTGAATTTCAGAAAGGATTTCCCTCTTTTAATTCCATGAATATAGTTTTTCTATACAAACTTCTCCCTTTATAATCCCTTTAGATAAGTGACTTTTATTAGTAAAATTAGAGGTGGTGCTTTCTCTACAAAGTGCAGGTGACCAGGAAATGAAAATCCCGCATTTTCTGGAGGCAAATGAACTTCACTGTAATTACAAAGTCTACAAAGAAAATTTAATGTTTAATTTATTTTCAGTCTTCTTTGATTTTCTTTTATCATGTATTAAATTTTAGTTCAATTAACTAAATTCATGAATGTTGAAGAGAAACAATGGGGACAAACACCATATTTATCAAGTCCATTTCCCACATACAAATGTGTTGGAAAAGTGGGAAATCTCAAGATGAGATTCTCGATGAAGGCAACTCACTTATTACAGATTTCCTTCACTTTTCTAACTAGTCTTAAAGGAGTTATCCCATGAATAATGTAAAAAATGAAAATCAGACATTACATAGTACATGAGAACCTCTTTCTAACAAAGCTAGAACCAGCCTCACATCTCGCATGGATCCAGAGATCTCCCCATTCATTGCTCTGCTAGATTAATATCAAGATGACAGCTCAAGGGGAGTATCTTTTCTGTTGCAGCTAAGGGGGCGTGCCTCATCTCTCCCTATCACAGCTCAGGAGGCAGTTGAAAGATGAAACTGAGCATGTGCGGCCTTCTCAGTGAGCAGGTCAAAGAAATAAGAAATTAAGTGGCGCTATACAGATACATTTTACTGAATAACTCAGTAGCTACACAGAATTTTTAATAACATGCAATTACAAAAAGATTCAGATCCATATGCTGGTTTGAAAACTGTAGAATATTTTTCGTGGAACAACCCCTTTAAGACAATGACAGATTTATCCGGCCTGTGTGCCCTGTTGATGAAACAGGTTCACGCTGCCCTGGAGGAGAAATTCCCCTGTCTTATATTTTAGGTTTCCTACCAGTGTCTCAGATAGTTGATAAGTACAGTGGTCCCTCAAGTTACAATATTAATTGATTCCAGGACGACCATTGTATGTTGAAACCATTGTAAGTTGAGAAAAATCAGTTCCAAAACCCCAAAATGTCATCTAAGATAAGAGAAAATGAAGATTTAAGAAAAATAAGCAGATAACTAAGACAGATAAAACAAGTCCTTAAATATAACAGTCAGGAATAGCTGATAACTACTGTAGCAACTAATCCAGCTATTTTACCAGAGAAGTGGCCTTGATTGGTTAGATCTGAGTCTGAGACATTGTATGTTGAGTCTAGTTTCAACTTACGATGGGTCACAAAAGACCATTGTATGTTGAAAATATTGTATCCTGAGTCCATTGTAACTTGAGGGATCACTGTATAGAGATCTTATCTTGAGACACACAAAACACTTTTAACCCTAAAAGCATGACATTAGTATACTGAGTGTTAGGTCATGAAAAAAACTATACATATTAAGCATTGCCATAACCCAAAAACAATATTTTCAGAGATTTTAATAATGATGACCTATCTTCAGGACTCTGAACCCCCTCCAATCATCTGTTCTGCAGTAGCTCTGGCATTGGAATTCAGGGCCAACAGTACATTGCTCTGTCCATTGTGGATGCTGGCTATTTTGGACTCCACAATAACTGAGGCATCTAAGGATGCTAGCTGTATAATACAGCCACCACCCACAAGTGATGATGGCTCCTCAGCCCACACCATACACATTGTCCCCATTAGTGTTGAGCGAGCATGCTCGGCCAAACTCGCTGTTCAGCCGAGCATGCCTACCCTCGGGTCCGCTCAGTGTTTCGGCCGAACACCGAGTGTACTCGAGCGCAATGCTCGAGTCTCTTCCCCGCACTGTAATGTTGATTTGTACACTAATGCGTACGCATATGTATGCTATGCGTACGCATTGTGCGCTAATGCGTACAAATTCAGTTAATTAGCATACTTTTACGAGTGAAAGGTGTAAAAGAGGAGAAGTTGCGATTCTGACCTTTTTCTATTAACCAGACACCCTCCTTTCTTCCGAGCGGGGGGTGCCTGGTTTAGTCCCATTGACTAACATTATGCTCGGGTGCTCGGCCGAGCACTCGAGCAACCCCTAGTGCTCGGCCAGAGCACCCGAGCATACGAGCACAGAGGTGCTCGCTCAACACTAGTCCCGATACATTTACATTGACAAATTAAAGGGTTTCTGTCACCAGTTTTTTCGGTGTGAATCAGGCTGACATTAGAGATGTGCTAATGTCACCTGATTCCAAATATATATCTGTTTTATTTACTGGTGCCCCCATTTTTATATAAAATGAACTTTTATTTTATGCTAATAAGGCTCCTAGGTGCAAGGGGCGTTACCTCTGCTCCTAGAGGCTCTGTTGATTGACAGGACCAGGCAGAGAAGAAACACTGCATTCACCATACCTTTTAAGGACCTTCAATGATGTCATGACCATGTGATCAGTCACATGGTTAGGATCACACAAACAGCCTGTCTCCTCCTAAACCATGTGACTGATCACATGGTCATGACATCATTGAAGGTCCTTAAAAGCTATGGTGAATGCAGTGTTTCTTCTCTGCCTGGTCCTGTCAATCAACAGAGCCTCTAGGAGCAGAGGTAACGCCCCTTGCACCTAGGAGCCTTATTAGCATAAAATAAAAGTTCATTTTATATAAAAATGGGGGCACCAGTAAATAAAACAGATATATATTTGGAATCAGGTGACATTAGCACATCTCTAATGTCAGCCTGATTCATACCGAAAAAACTGGTGACAGAAACCCTTTAAATAAGTATGGTTCTTGAAATGCATTGATGAAAAAAAAACAAAAAAAACTGTCCATAAAGGGGTATTCCCAAATGGGACAATTATGGCATATCAATAGGTCAGGTCATTTTATTTATTAATATAGTATTTATTAAATATCAAGCCTGTGAAGTAAACAGCTCCTAACATGGTGGGTCTACACAGTAATGGTAAGTCTTCTGCCTCCCATACAGAAGGTCTGGGTTTCTTTGTACATTTGTTTCTTTAGTAAAAGTCTATGTGTTGGAAAGAGCCATTTCTTCATCACATATGGATCATTAAACTCTGCTTCATTAATGTTCACTGCACTGATGAATATTAATGAGGGTGCCAATGTCAGAGACCCGAAGTGGCTGGTCCAAAGCCCTGACTGCAGTATTAACAGTGCAGCGCTGGCCACAAATGTATGATTGGTGTGATCTCACCTCTGGGACCTGCTCCTATCTTCAGAATAGAGCCTTCAAGTAAACAGAGAGCACACTGCGCATGTGTGGTGTTCTCTCCATTCACTGCTATGGGACTTCCAAAAATAGCAAAGGGAGCACTCAGAGGTCCATAACAGCGAACAGAGGGTGGCGACACATGTATGGTGTGCTCAGTGTGCTTCGGGGCCACGTTCTGGAGCTTGGAGCAGGTCGCAGAGGTGAACCCACACCCATTAGACATTTATGGCATATTTTATAGATATGCATAAAAGTCCCAGATGGGAGTACTCCAAACTCCAAAAATGGCTTGGTCAAAAAGGCATTAGCACAGTTCTACAGCTGAGACACATTGATATATCAGGACCAATGTGTACATTTCTGTCATACCCCTACGATCTGATATTAATGACCTATTCTGATGATAGGTCATCATCATCTAAGTACCAGAAAGCTCACTTTCTTTGCCTAACTGGGCTCTTTTTAGTTCTATTCCTTTAGCTAGACTATGGCTAGTGGCTCCAACTGCAATGTCTGTTGCAAATCTGAGGTAGTCTGAAAGCCAATGCCTCTCCCATCAGGAGTTCAGGCTCTCCAGATTTATGCTAAAATATGAACGTTAAAGTTACACAACAATCTTTTATCCTACTATTCCCAACTTCCACTAATTTCTGATTTGTAAAACCCTTATTAATATGATTAATTTAATTTGAGCACAAACCACAGAAAGGATTCAATAGATATAGACCTACTGTCACGCTCTGGTGTGGGGGGAAAAGCCACACCGAGCGTATGAGGGATGGGAACAGACAAAACCAGGGAACCGGTCACCTCCTGCAGGGGACCCTAAGACTAGGCCCTGGCTGACTACCAGTATGAACAATCCTGGGTGGTAGAAAAGTTCATACACAGGAACCTAATCTAAATGCACCCTAGGAAACCCTGCAGTCTAGTGACACAAGAGAGTAAACCATTCCTCCAAGCGTAAGGAGGAACAGGAGACTCCAAAAGGAAAACAACAAAAGGAACAGAAGAGACTTAACTTAAGCAGATAGCTCAGCAACTGGATCTCAGCCGAGATCCACACCACTCTCAACCAGGTAAGCATAAGATATAAACCGCAAGGGATACTGGGAGAGGAAGGGGTAAATAGGAGAAAGCTAATTGCCAAGCGGCAACAGCTGAGGGGAAGGGGTGTGGTGAACAGCACCCAAACAAAGGGAATAGCCTGTCAGATATGTCACTTAGAAAGCCGCGCAGAACGTCTGATTCCAGACGCAAGCCTACTCGTGACACCTACATGTCTATATCTATTGCAATTCGTCACAAAGAAATTTTTTTTGTAAAACTCAGCGAAGCAGGCAAATTGAATTTTCCAATAATTCGATCACCTCTAGTTACCAGTGTAGTACAGACATATAGTCAGGGTGAGACTGACCCATTGGAGTATAGGGGGTCCTTTGGATGCTCCATTGGCTTGAGATCTGGGAAATTTGGACACCAGGTCAACACCTTGTACAGTTTTGTCATGTCCCTCAAACCATACGTGAACATTTTGTGCATTGTAACAGGACATGGACTCCTGCTGAAAATGCCATTAATGAATACCACTTTTAGTAAGGGTTCTACTTGGTCTATGTTTAGGTAGTGGTACTTGTCCAAGTAACATCCACAAAAATGCCAGGATCCAAGTTTTCTCAGCAAAACGTTGCTCAGATCCTCACCTTGCCTCCACCAGCTTGCCTTCTTTTCAAAAGTCCATCCTAAAGCTATTTCTTCTCCAGGTTAGTGATGCACACATACCCGCTGCTCAAATAATGTTAAAAAAACATGATTTATCAGACTAGGCCGTCTTCTTCCATTGTTTCATGGTCCACTTCTGATGCTCACATGCCCTTTGCATGGATTCTCCGAGCGGTCTATAGCTATTCAACCCCATATGCAGTAAGTTAGATGTACTTCTTGCACCTTTATCATAGACAGTCAGTGGTAACTTTTTTCAGCAATTCGTCCTACAGTAGGTCTGCTGTAGGATAAGACTAGACAGTCTGGCCTTCAAAAAAGCCTATGACCCTTGGTAGGTACTAACCACTACAAACTGAGAACACTTCACAAGATCTGTCATTTTGAAGATGTTCGGACCTATTCATTTAAACATAACAAACTGACCCTTGTCAAAGTTGCTCAGATCCTTAAGCTCTTTCCAGCTTTAAATATATCCCACCCCTTGACAGGTACCATGGTCACAAGATAATCAATCTTATTGACCTCACATGTCAGTGGTTTTTAATGATCTGGTTACTTCTTCGTTATATGAAACAAAGAAGGAATACATACGTAATACATTGCATCAAAGACAGCCATGGTAAATGTTGGATCGGAGGTTTGAAGGCTACCAGTTACAATTAACCGTGTTGCTTCATGCACGCTTAGCGCTAAGGGAACATGCTAAAGGACAATTTCAATCCAAACAGCTAAACAGGGAACAGATAAATGAACTTGAGCTCATTAGTAATCAGATGAGGGTTGTGAATGTTAAACCAGCACAGCTGACATCTGCTGTGAATTTGCTAGCTGATCTTGC
This sequence comes from Rhinella marina, assembly GCA_900303285.1. NCBI lineage: Eukaryota > Metazoa > Chordata > Amphibia > Anura > Bufonidae > Rhinella > Rhinella marina. The sequence continues at coordinate 81,272 of ONZH01002397.1, read as the reverse complement.
TAGAGAGGCTGCAGACCCTCATATGGTCTCAGCAGGCAGCGAGCCGGAGCAGCTGTAAGCAGCCGCGCACCCTCTATCGTCTCAACATGAACGAGAAAAGGAATGCACCCCCACAGCTCATAACGAGCAGCTACGATGATTGGAAAGCCTCATTCACAGTCTATGCTGTAATGGTTTCCAGCCTATATTTAGAGCCACAGTAAATAATTTATGGAGGTATACATACAGTAAGGGCTCGTTCGTAGCAATGAGGCACCGGTGAGTCCGGTTTTGTTGGTGTGGTTTTAAATGCAATAATAGATACCGGAATTGGGATCAATGATTCTTGTTCTTCTGGTCTGAAAGATATTACAAGCCATTCTCCTTTCCCATGTGTAACGACTGCATATCATGCCAGAGGAGGACTTTAGATAATTCAGTATTCATAAATCATGTATAGGAAGTAGGACAGTGGGGGTTATTCTGATACCAAGTAAGGTATTGTTGGTCCTACTGGGGCCCAGGGCTGAAATTTGTGATTAGAACCTGTGTAATTTCATTCTAATAACTACATTTTCAGGGCTCACATCAGCCGTGTCATCTAATACAAAAAAATAAAAATTCTAGAAGGACCCACCATTTAGTTGGGTAATGTCTGGGCCAAATTTGCTTGGGTTTCAATGGCCACTATTGAATATCAGTTGAATATGTCAAGGGCACCTCCCCATATCCTCTGTGATATCCTCCATATGCTTCTCCTGTGGCTCACTCTGAGGCTTTCCAGAAAAATTATCATATTGATTGCTATAGAAAATAGAAAGAGCCTCTGCTTCTTTTTCTCCTTTTTTAAAATTTTTTTCCACAAATTTTCAGACATGAAAGACGGTATGCAGGTAATCTTGAGGAGGAAGCACTGCTTGCACTAGCGCTGCCTCCTCTTGACAGCTGATCAGAGGGGGGCCTGGAATCCGAACACTACCGGTCTGATATACAGTAAGCGGAGCATTCAGTTACCTGAGAATAGTACACAACCACCCATAACTGCCAGCCACATAACAAGGTCATAGACCACTGATTGTTAGAACATGCTGCTAACAGAACCTGCATCATAATGTAACACCGCATGCCATAAGTAAAGATAAACTTTTATCCTTGCTTTAGTGCTCATTTCTTCATCCTCTACCTCTCTGGTACACTTTGTTAACCTCAGGAGGCTGCATCTCACCATGCCGTCTGGCCCAGAAGAGCATGCATTTTAGGTCCAGCCACTGTGAGGAGTATCTATTGTGATCACATTTTACCCCTCATAACCACCTTCCTTCAGGTCCTACTTTACCACAAATGACTGCAAAAAAATTTTAGACTAGCACATCCAAAGTCACGGGTTTACATCCATAAAGCTAACATGCAGACAGCAAACAAAATACCGTATTTTTCGCCCTATAAGACACACCGGCCCATAAGGCGTACCTAGGTTTTAGAGGAGGACAATAAGAAAAAAGACCAACAAGACCTCAGATCAGACCCACAATCAGACCTCAGCTCACACCACAATGCAAATGACCCCCAATCAGCCCTCAGACCTCAATCAGACCTCATATCAACCTCCAGCAGCCCCCACTGCCTCTCGTATTAGCCCCCAGCAGCCCCCATTGCCTCATATCAGCCCTCAGTATCCCCCATTGCCTCTCATGTTGGCCCCCAGCAGCCCCAATTGCCTCATATCAGCCCCAGTAGACCCCATTGAGTCTCATATTAACCCCCAGCAGCCCCCATTGCCTCATATCAGCCCTCAGTAGCCCCCATTGCCTCATATCAGTCCTCAGTAGCCACTCTTGCTGTGTGCAGCCACAGCACAGCCGACGACAGAGGACCAGGAAGTGAAGTACAGAGCCTTCACTGCTTCCTGGTGTTCCGGTACTAATGAGCGCTTCCATAATGGAAGCGCTCATTAGTATTCACCCCATAAGACACAGGGACATTTTACCCCCACTCTTGGGGGAATAAAAATGCGTCTTATGGGGCGAAAAATACGGTACGTATGGCAGCACTCCATTCTAAATGCAAACAATAGAACTAGGGATTAGGGATTACAGTGGTACTATACCTACTATACATGAAAAGTGGAAGCTTTTCACGCACATTTATGATCAAACGTGTGTCGGGCCCATCTACAAACGTCAAGGTGGCTTCTGCAGATGGGTACCTAACACTAACAGAACTGTCTCTCCTGGGCCTAACCTATGCCTACAATGTTCAGGGCGGTGTAGGAGCCAGCTATATTAGACTATAGACTATAATGGGGTCTGTTAGGTTTCCGCTCAGAAGATCATTTTGGAGCCGAGACAAAAGTTATGCGTGCAGCACTTTTGTTTCCACTTCAAAAATCTTCCTCTGAGCAGAAACCTAACAGACCCCATTACAGTCTATGGGGTCTCTTAGGCTCTGTTCGGCTCAGTTATGGGACAAATCCGTCCTTTCCGTTCTCCTGCTCCTAAACGGAGCAGGAGAACAGAAAGGCTGAACGGTGATGTGAACGAAGCCTTACTCTGATAAAGGGCTTTTGTCCTGAAAGAGCTAGTGGCAGATGTGATGCTGGTTTAGCTATTTTCCTAGTTTTGCTACATCAGCATATAAGTATTTAAAAGGCTGAGCAATGACTGGAAGGACATGCTGTAGTCATAAAGTACTCAGGTTTTTTAACTCCTTTCAGAAACAAAAAGCTGAGTTACAAATGTTTTTCACGTATACATCTTCAACGTATAATCTAAAATATTGTAAGGTTGTTAGAATTAAGACAAATCATTTTTATCATTTTGGGATTAACTTTAGCTGAATCAGAAAGAGTTCCCCAAAGTAGCATTCAACTGATAGTGAGACAAGAGAATTAGAATATCCCACCCAGGATTTCACTTCTCTCAATGAGACATGCAAGTTAGTTCTTCCCTGAAGGGTAAGAGAACCATAAAATTGGTTTGCTTGGCTGAGTATTTGGGAGTGATAAGTGCCTGGACCATGTTTACACCATGTTGCTGTCTTTGCTATTTTATGCATGTCTTTAAAGGGGTTATCCCATGAACGATGTAAAAATGTAAATCATACAGTACATGACAACTTCTTTCTAACAAAGCTAGAACCATCCCTGTACCTCACATAGATCCAGAGATCTCCCCATTTATTGCTCTGCTAGATTTATATCAAGCTGACAGCTCAAGGGAAGTGTCTTTTCTGCTGCAGCTAAGGGGGTGTGTCTCAGCTCTCCCTATCACAGCTCAGGAGGTGTGTCTCAGCTCTCCCTATCACAGCTCAGGAAACAGCTGAAAGATGAAACTGAGTATGTGCGGCCTTCTCAGTGAGCAGGTGAAAGAAATAAGAAAAGAACAAACAGCAGGTGGCACTATACAGATACATTTTATTGAATAACTTAGTGACTATACAAATTTTTTAGTTACATGCAAATACAAAAGTATTCAGATCCAGGTGCTGGTTTGAAAACTGTAGAATATTTTTCGTGGAACAACCCCTTTAACTATTTGCATCATGCTTGTCATTTTGTAAAAGTCGTGCTAAAAGTGCATATGTATGATACGTTTATGAAAAGACAGCTCTCAGTTTTGCCATGTGTATGTATAATGTGTGTGCTCAGGGGCATAGCTAGAAGTGACTGGGCCCCACAGCAAATTTTTGTACACTTCCACCCCAACCCAGCCGCACTTCGCAACTCCATCCTGACAGGCCCCTGGGCCTCGAAACAGCTGCTTCCCCAGTAGTTATGCCACTGTGTGTGCTGCAGAGTTGTGTATGTATAATGTGTGTGCTGCAGAGCTGTGTATGTATAATGTGTGTGCTGCAGAGTTGTGTATGTATAATGCGTGTGCTGCAGATCTGTGTATGTATAATGTGTGTGCTGCAGAGCTGTGTATGTATAATGTGTGTGCTGCAGAGCTGTGTATGTATAATGTGTGTGCTGCAGAGCTGTGTATGTATAATGTGTGTGCTGCAGAGCTGTGTATGTATAATGTGTGTGCTGCAGAGCTGTGTATGTATAATGTGTGTGCTGCAGAGCTGTCTGAGTATGAATCTGTATAATGTCATAATCACGGAGAGTAAAACAAAAGCCTAAAAAATAAATAATCTATTAGAACAAGCACTACAGATCGATGACAGGAGACACATGTACTTGGATAGGTACATTTAATGAGGTGACCACATGCGCCATTGCTGTTTATTTCAGTTTTCAGCAGATAATACAGTAAGGGTAACAGGAGCCAAAACTATTATCTCCCTCTACGACAGACCCCAAAGTTACTGACCTTGACCCTTTTACTTCATTAAACCACCAGAATTTTACTTCTAATTTTCTACAGTGCGTCTTATAGTCAGGTGTGTCTTAAAGAATATGGCTATTTTTCTATAATGGAAGTTGCTGGGTCAGGACCATCATACTGTACCTATGTTCAGGTCTTTACGTTCTCCCTAAAGCCTCTCACACACATTTGTGTCTTGGATGATGTCTGCACATTGTTGGTCCAGTTTTAACCCTCCGCATAGTTACGCTGAAAAGAGATTTCTGGGAACGTCTCTCTCCGCTGATCAGTGTCAGTGGTTTTCACAGACCCATAAATTTCAATGGGCGCATTTGGTCCACATCACGGACCAAAGAAGTGCACATCTCCACAGTTTTTCCATTGACCCACAGTCAGTGTAAAAACAAGGATGAAAGAATAAGTACATTAAAATCAATGGATTTGTGTGCTGTTCATAGAAAACAGGGGTGGCACATAGCTGCTTTTTACCGATAAGTCGAAAAGGCCTAACTATCCTTTACAATCGCCATATGTGTTAACTGCTTCCTGTACCTGTAAAATCACAGCAGAGATTGAGGTAATTTGGTAATTTGGCATCTTGATGTACTATTACGTCAATGTACACTGCCACTGTGCCCTCAGGATCACCCACGGAGGGTGACCACACCCCAACCCAACGACATAACCAGTGATCAGGACTATGAGAAAGCCTGGGACGTGACTAAGGCTAGGCACAGGTACAATACACTGGATTCATTCTCAATGAAAGTGATAGACTATAAGAGACTAATGTGTGCACTGGATATATCCCAGGGGCATACATAATGTGGTAATCACAAGTAGAGAACAGAACAGTCCTGGAGAAAATTGACATTGTATTCAATAATAAGAATATGAATGTCATTTTCTAAATGTTTCATAGTATAATTATTATAACTCTGGTACCTCTGCCTCCCAGCTACTGTGTTGTCAACTATCTGACACTGCCAGAGATGGCTTAGTACAGGAGGTAAAGCACAGCGCTGCTATTATATCATCCAAGGAGAGTCATGGAAGATTGAAATACTGTAAAGTTTATGCAGTGACCCAGTGGTTCATTGCTATAGGGGTTAAATCCTATCGCATGCATTTTTGTGTCCTAAGGGCTGTGTGGATGGGTAGAAGAGAGTTGTTGGCCTTAGAGACAGTTGCTGGGTGTGGGCTGGTCCCACCTCTTTAGCTAGGAGCTGATATGTCATAGAGACATTGATGTGTCCCTGTGAAATATCAAAGGTTTTCTGAAAACTCAATGACCCTTTAATATCAGGCCTATATTGCACCTTCAGATCCTATTGATGTTTTTATTTTTTTTCATGCACACAACCGTATTTTTATCTGTTTTTTACAAACACTGACAATCATTTCTATGGGGCCATGGACAAACAATTTCTAGACTATCTAGACTATATCCTATTTTTGTCTGTATTTGTGGATGAGAATAGTCCTTACTAATGATGAGAGAGAAAAATGCACACGGAAGGTATCTGTACGTTGCAGATCTTTGCTTTTTTTCAGACTGAAATACAGACACAGACAGTCATGTGTATAAGGCCTAAGAGTCATAACATTTTTATTTTTCCATTCACAAGGCTGTCAATTTAGGTCCCTTTTCTGTTTGCAGGACACGTTGCATTTTTAATGGCATCTATAATATTCTAGTTTAAAAAATGATGATGTGTATTTGCCAACGAGGCCGCGTGCTTTGGTGATGTAGAGCCAAAAGGTTTGTACCGGTATCAATAGGTCACTGAGTGGTTTCCTTATCTAACTGGGATTTATCTCCAGTATTGAGGAATAAATGGAGAGTTTGGGTGGGAAGGTTGGTCCCATAGACCATAAATCATCCAAGGTTTTATCCACCTTACAAGGTAAAGCTCTAGGCCTGTGATGGCTAACCTCTGGCACTCCAGCTGTGGTAAAACTATGACTCCCAAGGTGCACACTTGCATGGCTGTTCTCAGAACTCTAAAGAAATGAATGGGGCATGCTGGGAGTCGTAGTTTCACCACATCTGGACTGCCAGAGGCTAGCCATCACTGCTTATCCAACATCCCCCCCAAAAGCCTGGGCCCCTCAGATAGGTCATACTTACCATCAATTGACGCTGAAAATTTCAAAACCAAAATACCCTTTAATGAGGAGAAATGCTGACAGAGGAGAGCTGGATGTGAACCACAGAAAAAATGTTCTCTATCTATTGTGTGAGCTGGACAAGCTCAACAGCTGAGGATACTACTGTGTAGTAGGTGTAGGGTATTGGCATACATGTAGGTGAGCAGTTTTATATCTTTTTTTGTTACTTGATTTTGATGTGCTCCATAGTGCATATGGTGGGACATCACTATGAGTATACCTTGGATTTGAGGCTTCTAATTTAACTCATGATATATTGACAGATCATGTCCTATTCTTGTCCGTTTTGCGTACAAGAATAGGCATTTCTAAAATGGGCCACCCGTTCCGCAAATTGCGGAAGGCATTCAGACGGCATCCGTGTTTTGCGGATCCACAATTTGCGCACCTCAAAACACTGCATGTTCGTCTGCATGAGCTCTAATTCTGTAAAGTCATTAGGTTACAGCCAGACGGACAGGTTTCTGTCCATCAACAAGCCTTATACTACCATTCTACACAAATCAAATTTATTACCCATTCCCAAAAAATCTTAATTTGGGAACCCAAAACTTTTGTGATTTGTCCCGCATGAATCGCACAAAATGGAAGCCACTATTTTACAGAGAACAAGACACAAATGAAAGAATCTACCACCAAAAAAGGATCATTTTTAGATTGTTTCCTACTTTTAAAAAAATCTGAAAAGTGGAGTTTGCATTTAGACAGAGTTGTCTGTTACCACCCGCTACCATCCCATTCCCCAACAGACATATACAGATGGAGCAGTTCTAACCCTGTGAGTGTGATATCACGTCACACAGGCCATTGAAAAAGTCACTTAAAAGTTTCTTCCGATTATTTACTTAACTTGTTAAAAATCAAGATGAAAATTGGTACTAGAGATGAGCGAAGTTTTGTAAAATTTGATTCGGCTGCTTTGTGCATTTCTTTGTAAGTAGTGGGTGCTATAACAGGGAGCAGCGATTGGGTTGACCCCCATCATTGTACCTCTCAGATGCTGCATTCATAGATGATTGCTGGATCTGATATAAATAACATAGTGTAAAGTAAAAAAAAAATAATAATAATAATACTTACCTGATCCATTTGCTTGCGACATGCCGGACGCTGCCATCTCGATTGAAGGTCTGGCACGAAAGGATTTTGGCCGAGATCTTGAATCAAGATGGAGGCGGGCTGCCTGTTGCAAGCAAATAGATCAGGTAAGTATAATTTGTTTATTTATTTTTACACTACTTCAGGTTAAATCGATTCGTTACCACAAAGCATGAGGAGATTCGGCTTTGCAGGGAATCAACTTTTTTCTGAAATTCGCTCATCACTGAATCCTACACCTATATGACACTGTTTGTCACTCTGACATTAGTAAAGCTGTCTTTGTGTTAAAGAACTTGAAACAGGTTGGATACAGTCCTAGGAGACCCCAGAGTGTCAGACACAACTGAGAACTTTCAATTCGGGTCAAATCTATATGGACTGAATAGAACCTGATGGTCGAGTCGACTGAACTGGACCTGATAGGAATTTTGGGAAATTCACTCATCTCTACTATATACTGTGCTGATATTATTGCCTGTAGACTGCTCCTAGAAAGTTGACAACCACTTTTTGTTAAAAAAGATCTGCCCTAAAAAAAAAAACTAATTGTATAGTGTCTTGCTGGCATTAGGTGCTCAGTTCTCCTGCAGTGACAATGCTGGGGACCTGAAGAATTACATGGCACTCATTAAATTAATGGTCTGTCGGTGTAATGCAGGAACGTGCCGAGTCTTCCAGAAACAGAGACTCTAAATTCTGACTATTTGGGTGACTTGAAATGAATTCGACAAGCCAGACAATCCCTATAATAACACCACATTTGGACACTGCACTTTGAGCAATTTCCCAATTTAATACCTGAAGAGATACTTTAAGGTAGCGGGAAAACAGAACGACTCATGGACGGATGCGAGGAGAGCGATAGACGATTAGGGAGAAGAAAAAATGGAATAATGTATAAATGTAAAGAGCAGAAAATGACATGTTAGCCAACAGTTTAAATCATTTCCATGAGAAATGTAATGCTGAGGCAACGTGTCTAGTCCTATCATGTGTGATACCGTCTCCGAGAAGCAGGGAGCCATTACTGAATTTCATTATGGGGAAATTTCCATGGACAATGTGCTGCTGGTGCATCGGACTGTACTGTGTAATGTTTAGTCTTATTATTCAACAAATATTACCTTAAAAAACTGAAAAAATGATATTAAAACTTTCTACATACAGTAGATGCCGAAGAATAAAATTAAAGGGAATATGGCATGGATTTAATATGTTTCATTGATTGGAGTAAAGATGAACTTAGTATTTTTTCTGAATGTTCTAGCGATTTTTTTTTTTTAATGATAAAACCATCCCTACAGGTGGCCATATTGGAGGACATACCCTTTATTCCTATACTTCTATATGTGGTGTAGTCAGTATGGCAGGATGTGTGTGCATTATGGCAACTGAAATGAATAGGGATCAACGGAAAGAGAAAATAGTCAACTAATATGTTACAGACAGTGGGTGTGGACCTACTGTGCCAACTAACTGGTGTGGCTTTGGGCTGAACCTTGGGACATTGTCCTGGCGGTCCCCTGGTATTCACCCTTTAACCCCTGTACAGGCATTTGGACTTTGCTGAAGGGAACCAATCGGACAGCTACCTCCTGGAGTAGCTCCGATGTAGTTGGCAGCTGACCCACAGGGTCAGAGGCACCAAGGATTAGGCAACACTCGAAGTTAGGACACAGGCCTAGGTCAGGCAGAGTTTCTAGCAGAATTTCTGGTACCATTCTTGGAATACCATTAGCTGTTGCAGTTGGAGATTACTATAGGGATGCAATCTAGGAATTTCCTTCAGATATCTTCATAAAGGCTATTTTGGTCATCTTTGGGAGATTATTATTATTATTATTATTATTATTATTATTACTATTAGTATATTTATTGCATACTACTTAATTGGGTGCTAAAAATCTTTTTCCAGTTTTAAAAAATTTCAACAGTTTGAATTCTGCAGTTTTCTTTTTTTTGGTCAGATAAATTTTTATTGAAAGTTATTAAAGTGGTTCTCTGGGAATAAAGAAAATTAAAATACTTAAATATTAATTCATGATAAATATATTCCCAAATATATTTCATTAGTTATAATGGCTCCTTTTATCTAGGGAGCAGTGATTAGGAGAAACAAAATGCCGTCCTATTAGTACACACACAACCTGTCCTAATCACACAGGAGGACAAGTTACTTCACAACACTGAGGTAAAGAGCTGCCTCATCCTCCTCTCTGCTCTGCTTGTCAGGGTTTATGATTATGAATACAGATGATAAGATCTTTAGCTGAATCTCTGTAGGAATGGAGCAGATGTGGCTAATGAGCAGCAGCATTTGTACCAGTCTCCATTACTACAGTCTCCATTACCATAGTCTGTCCTGTCCGTCCTCTCTGTACTTCATGTCTCCTCATGAACTCCATTCCCACAGAGATTCGGCTAAAGATCTGATCAGACGTATTCATGATCATAATCCCTGACAATTAGGAGAGGAGGATGATGCAGCTCTTTGGCTTGGTGTTCTCAAATAACCCGTCCTCCTGTATGATTAGGACAGGTTTTGTGTGTACTAATAGGACAGTGGCCATTTTGTTTCTCATAATTATTGCCCTCTAGACAAAACTAGCCATTATAACTAACGAAAGGTATTTGGGAATATAATTATTATGAAGTAATATCTAAGTATCTTCATTTTCTTAATTCCTGGAGAATCCCTTTAAGTTAACAATAAAATATCAAACAATCCTTTTCTCAATCCACATTTTACATTATTATTATTTTACTCACTTATATAGCACTTACATATTCTGTGGCGCTTTACAGACATTAGCATCAATCTATCCCCAATGGGGCTCACAATCTAAGTTCCCTCTCAGTATGTCTTTGGAGTGTGGGAGGAAACCGGATAACCCGGAGGAAACCCACACAAACACGGGGAGAACATACAAACTCCATGCAGATGTTGTCCTTGTTTTTTTTTCGAGCCCAGGACCCCAGAGCTGCAAGGCACCTGCTAACCACTGAGCCACCGTGCTGCCCATACAGAGATATATAGCAGCAATATATATTTGTACAGTGTATTACACATGCCAAGAGAGTTTTTTGGGCATTTTTATACCTAGCACATCACTGGGAAATACATCTACCAGGGGCGGACTGGAAACTTAAAGTGGCCCTGGAAAAAAAAAGAAAAAAGAAAAAAAAAGTGGGCCATTTTGTAGACAGGTCCAAATTAATAGAAGGTGGGGTAACACAAGTAGGCAGGGTCAACAATATCATAGTGCAAAATACCGTCCCAGCAGAACCAAATAACACGGTTAAGCACAATATACTGCTCCAAGAGCTTTCCCTCTGTGGTGGGCATCAATATCTTCCATCTTCTGTCCTCCTCCTCCAGATGTCTATGGAGCAGGGGGCTTAAATACTGTTGAGAGCACATTATGTACCCGGCCAGTAGCAGAGAGTAGGACTCGGGTGGCCCCCTAGGGCATTAGCCCACCCGGAAATTTCCCTGTAGAGTCTATGGCCAATCCGCCCATGACATCTACAGTTAGAGTAGGAATGATAATGATGTATAGCCATTCTTCCTCACTGTTAAGACCTGTGGAAGTTCAGGAAAACATTCCGTTACTAAGGTTAGGGGGGCAAGGCCTAGTGAGTGTAACTATGGACGTCAGATTTCATCAAATCTATAGAGTTACATTTCGATTATACAGATTTTTCTAGGCCTGGTTGTAGATTTACTTTAGGAATATACAGAATTCTACCAGAGTAGGCATTGACTGGGATTTCCAATAGATCGCAATTAGCTTGTGGGCCAAATATAATAATCAGAGAATAGCTAAGCGATGATTTTCCTGTACAAGTATTTCCAACTCTACCCTGAAAATACACAGTAACAGAACTCTTTGTAGTTGAGTTGCATAGACTTTATCTATAAGATCTAGCACTTCTGTCCGATATCGTCTTAATTGATGGGAATTCCACATTAGATGGATCGATCCTGCGCCTGGGGCCTGGCATCTATTGCAGAGATCCCATTTTAACTAATGGAACATGAGAAATACACTCTATGTACAAGATAAACTTTTGATAGCGAATGTGTTTCACTGATGGATGCTTGAGGTCCTTGAAGAAGAACTTCCTGCTGCTGGTCAGTTTCATTACATCTGTTGACTGTTCCTTGTCAGTAAATTTATCGGAGAGATGTTTTGAATGGATCTGTAGTCCTTGTCTCTGGTTCTCTGTGATAGGTGAACGGCCTGTGCCCGCCACTGCCCTGCTACTCACCATGTTGCCCTACATCCTCTGAAAGCTGTTGTCTACATTGCTCCAGTCTCTGTTCCCTTAGGTCCCTGGGTATATAAGGTACTGTCTCCTGGAAGAGGCTTCCTGAGCTTAAAAGGGGTCTACAGGATTTAAGAAAATTAAAATAATTAAATATAACTTTATAATAAATATATTCCCAAATACCTTTCATTATTTATAATGGCTCATTTTGTCTGGGGAGCAATCGTCAGGAGAAACAAAATGGCCGCTGTCCTATTAGTACACACAAAACCTGTCCTAATCACACAGCAGGACATGTAACATTACAACACTGAGGTAAAGAGTGACCTCATCCTCCTCTCTACCCTACTGGTCAGGGATTATGATCATGAATACAGCGGATAAGAACTTTAGCCGGATCTCTGGGGAATTTAGTACAGAGAGGATGGACAGGGAAGACTGTCGTTGTGATAATGGAGACTGCATACAGATGCTGCTGCCACAACCCACAATCCTCTCATGTCTCCACATCATCTCTATTCCCCCACAGATTCACCTGTATTCAGGGTCCTAAACCCTGACCAGTAGGGCAGAGATGTGGATGAGGCAGCTCTTTACTTCAGTGTTGTGAAGTAACTGGTCCTGCTTTGTGATTAGGACAGGTTTTGTGTTTTTTAGGTTTAAATATACAGGTTTTGTATTTCTCCATTATAACTAATGAAAGGTATTTCGGAATATATTTATAATAAAGTAATATATAAGTATTTTAATTTTCATAATTCCCGGAGAACCCCTTTAAGGTTCCCTATGAATAACAAAGGTGTTTGGAAGACTTACTGCCTTTCTGTGTCCAGTCTGTGTTCCCGTCTGTGATCCTGCACCCACCCTGCCTGTGTCCTGTTGACCTCACAGTTCAGCTTTCGGTTCCAGTTCTCTTAGTCTCTCTGTCAGTCTTGGTTCCTGTCTGCCTTGTTCCTGCATCCACCACTATCCTACCCGCATGCTCTCCTAGTGTCTCCAGTTCGGTGTTGCCATTATCTGCTGTTCCAGTATTGGAGACTGTCTACATGCTTCTTCGATTGTAGTGAGGTTTCTAGCATCTCAGTCATCCAGCCAAGTTTCCTGTGGTCAGGTTCTACCAAAAACCACATAATCAGTATCAGTGACTGTTCAGGTGCAACAGTTCCAGTAGCCAGCTTAAAACTTGGTCCCCGAGTGCAGGACTGCACCAGTGTTGCAAATAAGTGAAAAGGTGCAGCCTCTGGTGTAGGTAAAAGACATCCAATATTTATTCCGTCATCAGCCACGTACAGATAAATACAGACAGGAGAGTGTTCATCCATCTGACGCGTTTTGGGTGCCTCCTCTTTGCACCCTTAGTCATAGAATAGTAAGACAAACAAAAACAGACAAACCACATGTGTTCATGCTGAAGGAAATTAATTCCCAATAGAGCTTCTGGTGCTTCCACCAGATCTTGACCCCAGCGAGTCAGCTGCCAATCATACAGGGACTATCCCAGGAGGCAGTGGTCTGGTTGCTCCTCTGCACAGATCCTGGAAGTAATTGATACAGAAAACATATTGGAAAATTGTAAAACTTTTCCTTATACAATGAATGACATTTGCTGTAGCTGGAATATCCCTTTAAGTTTTCCTATACTCTATATCAGAACAGTACCCAGAATGCCCTCTGTTTAGTACATGACTCATATGTCTGTATTTAATTACCTGTGTAAACTGTTACCTAACAAAACACACAGATGTTGGCGACCACATTGTGACTTCTTGGCTGCTCCTTGGTGTGATGCAACCTCTTACTTCATCCAACTCTTCCTATAAAAGTATTCTTGAGAAAGCAGTAGCATATCCTTCTGCCAGATCTGAACGTTCCTTTACAGATGACAATGGAAGCAGGTTAGACACTGATGTAAAACCCAGGCTGCTTCATAATGTCCCTAAAATAAATTGACGGGTGCTGCAAGTTACTGTAATATCACCGCGTCTGGTGATGTCATCAGATGTAAGCCGACTTGGCAGCCACATTACTTCCTGACTTGTCTGGTAGCCCTTGTTTTTTTTTTTTTGTATAAAAACTTGTGTTTAATTGATATTATTTCCTACAGAACAAGTGGACATGGTAGGTGCAGCATTTTTGAATGGAGGAGACATCACATGGAGGGGGTTTGCCTGATCACATGACTTTCCATCAGCGGCCATCTTGTGGACAGGAGCTCTGTGTGGCACAAAAGACTTTGTAAACAAGGAGGCATACCTTATAAAATCTAGAAAATGGACTATATTAGTAAGTGCCATATAGTCATCAATAACTAGAACATGGCCCACCCCTTTAAGATTAGTGCTATAGTCGGGCACATATAATGGTCAATAGTGTTTTTGTTCTCAATTAGTTCTGAAGTTCTTTGAAGACCTTTTATTGATATGTTACACTTCTGATTTATGTAGGAAAACACCGGATAGACATTGAACGCCTTACCTTCTACGCCTTACATTGAACGCCTTACCTTACCTTACCTACAGGATTGCCAGCCGCCTAGACACATTATTCAGCTGGTTGTACAAAGAGATGTAGAGGTAGAACATTGTTCTTAATCCATAAACTGTGACCATCAGTAATGAAGCCCTAGGAAGTAGTCCACTATATTACTCCTCATCCCTTCCCTGATTATAAACTACATTTTGGACTCTAAACATATATTACATTAGCTGACTGTGTGCCTGGGATAGAACATTTTTGTTAAAAGGACCAGGATATGGAGAGCTGAGACTAGGAGGTGGAGAGCAGTGGGGACAAAAGCAGCATGGAAACATCAGTGGTGGGGTCAGTGAGGTATGTAATGATTATTTTTTATTTGTAACCTATCCTGGCCCTTTTTACAAAATGTTGTTAACCTCATTTACCCCTTAAGAATGTATAATAGTCCACTTCCTGTGAGCAGAGGTGGACTGGCAATCAGACCTTTCCTGAGGATCCACCATCTTAGTGATGTACATGAAGTTGGGGACACAATAGCGACTATCATGGCGAATGGATCCCTTACTATGGAGGTACATACATTTTGCCACCCAGGACAGAAGGGTCTGGAGTTTGATCTCCTCTCTATGGTCTGTAAAGTATTTAAGAAGACCTTCCCATAAATGACTGAGTAAAATGTAAAAAAACTTATATTTCCAGTTTTGCTGTTTGTATTTTATTTTAGAAGAAATACTCTTTTAAAACATTAGATTTTAAACTTGTGTCCAAGTTTAATGAAGTCAATGACTAATCTAGAATACAAAAGACAGATATGGGACCTTGGGAGATAGCCTTCACAATGACATCACTCTTCAGATGATCACTGTATAATTGTGGAGGTTCTTAAGGTGCTTTCACACCATGCTGTCAATTTCCAGCAGGGAATCAGTTTTTTTTTCTTTTTTAGAGAAACTGGATCTGTTTCAAAAATCTATGCAAACTGATATACATTTTTTTCATGGATCTAATTTTTCCATTTTCTATACCTGAAAACAAGGCAAATATAGCAAAAAAGTGAAGTTAGGATTGTTTGACCTGTAATTGGCTGAATTTTTGGACAAGGTGTGTAAGGCATATCTTTTAAAATGGATGGGAAAAAACAGATACATTTCATTTCATGGATCCTCTAATTACTGTTAGTTAATTTTTTGCTCCATTGCAAAGGAAAAACCTCAGGCCAGAAGCCTATGAGTTAGTAGAACAGTGGACATATTGGTAATGACATCATCGCTACCTCCTGAGCTGTGTCTCAAACTGTACAATGATGTGATCAGGAACACCTGAGTTCTGGTGCCCAGGTGTTCACAATTACCTCATCACTCCACCTGAGACCAGATGTAGGAGGTCACAGTGATGTCATCATGACATCATAACAACCTGCACTGAGATGTGGCAACTTAGGGCAGAAGTGGGGTCAGGTGAGTTTACTGGGGCCACTACAAGGGGAGGAACATTATATATACTGCCACTATGGGGGAAAGAGCATTATATGTGCTGGTACTAGGGGGGTGGGGGGGGAGAATTATATATACTGGCATTACGTGAGGGGACGGGATAACTTTATGTATACTGGCTGTACGGCGGTGGAGTGGGGTGGAGGATGAGCATTATATACCAATATATATCTATCTATTCTCATATCTATCTATCTATCTATCTATCTATCTATCTATCTATCCATCCATATAAATCTTGTACTTATTATGTCTATCTATGGTATATCTTTCTATGTCATATCTATCTATCTATCTTTCTATTAAAGGGCTTTTACCATCTTGGACAATGGGGTCATATCGTTAGGATATGCCCCCATTGTCCTATAGGTGCGGATCCCACCACTGGGACCCACACCTATATCGAGAACGGGGCTCTGAAAGTAAAGGATGGCGCACCGCACATGCGCAGCCACCCTCCATTTATTTGCATGGGGCCGCCGAAAATAGCCGAGCCATTCTTCTATCTTTGAGATTAATAAAGTTGAGATGAAGATGAAAATTTGAGACTGCCCAAGATTGCATTGAAATGTAAAGTGGTCCTCTAGCTGTATGGTTATCTATCTCATTATCTATCTATCTATCTATCTATCTATCTATCTATCTATCTATCTATCTATCTATCTATCTATCTATCTATCTATCTATCTATCTATCTATCTATCTATCTCATTATCTATCTATCTATCTATCTATCTATCTATCTATCTATCTATCTTTTGTCTATTCATAAAGTGAACTCTCTTTGAGATGACTAAAGTGCATTGAAAAGTAAAGTGGACCCCTAGCTATGTAGTTATCTATCTATCTATCTATCTATCTATCTATCTATCTATCTATCTTTCTATCTTTTGTCTATTCATAAAGTGAACTCTCTTTGAGATGACTAAAGTGCATTGAAAAGTAAAGTGGACCCCTAGCTATGTAGTTATCTATTTATCTATCTATCTATCTATCTTTCTATCTTTTGTCTATTCATAAAGTGAACTCTCTTTGAGATGACTAAAGTGCATTGAAAAGTAAAGTGGACCTCTAGCTATGTAGTTATCTATCTATCTATCTATCTATCTATCTATCTATCTATCTATCTACCTATCTTTTATTTGTCCATGAAGTGAACCTTCTTTGAGATGATTACCCAAAATTGCATTGAAAAGTAAAGTGGTCTTTTAGCTTGCAATTATCTATCTATTCTCATATCTATCTATCTATCTATCTATCTATCTATCTATCTATCTATCTATCTATCCATCCATATAAATCTTCTACTTATTATGTCTATCTATGGTATATCTTTCTATGTCATATCTATCTATCTATCTATCTATCTATCTATCTATCTGTCTATCTGTCTGTCTATCTATCTATCTTTTAACTGGAAGTGGACTTCTAACTGTGCGGTCCTCTCAAAGAAGATGGGCAGTATGCATAATATAGGATGGAAATCTTGTCTAGATACGGGGTTGTCATCTCAAAGAGGTTACCTTTTGGAAAATTTTCACTTGTATTTACACTATCCTTTAGAAAGAAAAAAAGAAAGAAAGCTTGCTATATAGATAGATAAATAGATATTAGATAGATAGATAGATAGATAGATAGATATGAGAGATGATAGATAGATAGATAGATAGATATTAGATAGATAGATAGATAGATAGATAGATAGATAGATAGATATGAGAGAGATGATAGATAGATAGATAGATAGATAGATAGATAGATAGATAGATAGATAGATCGATAGATATTAGATTGATAGATAGATAGATAAGATATAGATAATAAATAGATAGATAGATAGACAGACAGACAGATATTATGTAGATAGATAGATAGATAGATATTAGATAGATAAATAGATAGATATTAGATAGATATATATTAGATAGATATTGGATAGATAATTTGAAACTTTTCAATATCTAGCAAATTTCTCATCAAAAAACTCTTTCATGCTGAGAAATGGCTGCAAAAATCTGCATTTTTCTTTTTGCTTTGATTTGAACTCTCCCTCTCTCAGTAAATAATTGCCTCTCTTTCCCTCACATTTTAATAGCTGTTTTTTTAAATTAATAATAAATCACCCCTGACCCCCCCCTCCATATAAGGAATAATAATAGAAATAGACTGTATGCAGAGCAGTAGAAGTCTCCGGGTCCCCTATGGGACTTTGCCGGATGAAATGAGAAGAAATAGTTGAGCGGTGCCTGTACGGACAGGAAGTCGCCCTATTGGCATACTGCTTCTTTAAAAACAGGCAGTGTAGCCTGAAGCTATCCAGCCTCTCTCGCTCTGGTGCTCTCCCTCTCTCTCTCTCGCTCTCCAATCTCTCCCTCGCTTTCTCTCTGTGTCTTGCCATAGAGGGCTTTCCAAGCAGTTCCCCGGCAGTGTGATCTGTGCTTGCAGGCTGCTAGTTTATGCTGGGAACAGCACGCAGCCCATGAGCTCTATATGGATGCTGTTGCTACTCTGATTCTCTGGAAACAAAACAGAAGATGTCCAGCACTCAGCATGACCCTTTCTATTCTTCTCCCTTTGGTCCTTTCTACAGAAGGCATACTCCATACATGGTGCAGCCAGAGTATCGCATCTATGAGCTGAACAAGAGGCTACAGTCTCGCACAGAGGTAAGTCCTTCCACCTTTCCCCTATAGCCTGCCATATAGGCTCTCACAGATCTTCTGACCTGCACCATGCATGGTCCAGACTCTCCATCAGCCCTGGTCATGTCTACTATTGTCTATACCCCTGTCATTGGGTTCTAGAAGGAATTAGAGGAATGTTTCAGTGATGGGGACTTTCTAAAGGACTGGAGTAAAGTTAAGTCTCAGTCTTAAAGAGTCAAATGTTCTTACCATTTTGATGGATTTGTTTCTTGCTTTGAGTCTTTTTGATTATTCAGAGACTAGGAAGTAACTGTAAAGTTGGTACCGAGACATCTTACGACAAGGACTTAAACTTGTAGAATATTCTTGTAGGATAGTAAAGTGTGAGTGAATGTATGATGGGAAGACGCTGGGGGCGATGAATATTCACTAGGACTCACTTTTGGAAAGTGATGAAAAGTACGTGAACTGGATTGATGGCAGGCGTCCTATAGCACCTGTATCTCCAAATGTGTTCTGTCGCCACCCTGGGAGCGTGCCCCCCGCACAGCTGCATGGTATCAACACGGCTCACATGTGTGGAATTATTTTACAGAAGTCAGGTTCCTTTAGATGGATGGCTACTGCTACTGACGGAGGGGGTGAAGTGGTGTGGACCCTTCCAAATATTTGGTCCAGTCATACAACAGATGGATGGCTACTGCTACTGACAAAGGGGGTGAAGTGGTGGCGACCCTTCCAAATATTGGGTCCGGTCATACAAGTGATGGATGGCTACTGACGGGGGGGGGGGTAAAGTGGTGGGGACCCTTCCAAAGATCGGGTCTGGTCATACGAGTGATCGGTGGCTACAACCTCTGATGGAGGGGGTGAAGTGGTGGGGACCCTTCAAAATATTGGTTCCGGTCATAAGGGGGGTGAAGTGGTGGGGACCCGTCCAAATATTGGGTCCGGTCATATGAGTGATGGGTGGCTACTAACGGGGGATGAAGTGGTGGGAACCCATCCAGATATCGGGTCCAGTTATACAAGAGATGGATGGCTACTTCTACTGATGGAGGAGTGAAGTGGTGAGGACCCTTCAAAATATTGGTTCCGGTCATAAGAGGGGTGAAGTGGTGGGGACCCGTCCAAATATTGGGTCCGGTCATATGAGTGATGGGTGGCTAATAACTATACCCATCCAGATATCGGGTCCAGTTATACAAGAGATGGATGGCTACTTCTACTGATGGAGGAGTGAAGTGGTGAGGACCCTTCCAAATATTGGGTCCTGTCATAAGAGGGGTGAAGTGGTGCTGACCCTTCCAAAGATCAGGTCCGGTCATACGCTATAGATTAATTCCCCTATTTTCCATATGGAAGTTTATGATGATACATAAATAATAAAATAAGCACAGCACTACGCTATATCCAGATGTAGCAGAGCTGAATTGTTCTTTTTTTCATCATACTCACCAGGGAGCATGATATACACTTTATATCACAATAGTGACCCAGAATCTGCATTTTTTTTGACCACACGTGACATAAATCAGGGTTGTATGGTGCACAAATAACCAAGCTGCTGGCAACCATTATCTCAATACTAGTAAGTACATATGTAGCAGAGCTGAACTTGTCATACAGATGTTCATTCTCTGCAGTCCACTGTACTATCTGTCAAATACAGGTTATAGCACATGACACAGCTCTGCTACAGCTATAGCTATAACTAGGGCAGGTAGGATTTGGTAAGTCTCTCTCTTAGGTTAGGGATGTCTATGTGCAGTACACATAGACATGTGCATAGTACACGAGGGCACACACCCCAGCCTTAGGTTTTCCATACATGACAGTGAGGATTACCTGGTAGACAGCCCACCCTTACTGATAGACCACTCATACTAGTTATAGGGATCCGTAGCCTGTATAAAACCCTCCACTTGGGTGACACTTTATATAGAAGGCTGTGCTCTCAGGGCATAGCTAGCTCCTCGTGCAAATGCCAATTCTGGTGGCCTGCCCTGGCATACAGATTGCTAAATCAGGCGTATACATGTGTGGCATAAGAAGTTGTCCTCTTGTGACATGAAGATTCAAATTCTAATTCTTTCTATAGAGTGGATACATTTATTATTTTTTTAAATTTTGGATATTCTTACATTACATTAAAGGACATGAGCAACTTAAAAAAAGGCAATAAAAAGGCAAAAATAAAATAAAAAATGCTGAATAGAGGCTCAGCGGCACTGTTGCCTTAAAGAGCTTAAGCACTTCAGTAAATAGCATTTATCATGTAGAGGAAGTTAATACAAGGCACTTACTAATGTATTGTGATTGTCCATATTGCTTCCTTTGCTGACTGGATTCATTTTTCCATCACATTGTATGCTGCTCATTTTCAGTGGTTACGACCACCCTGCAATCCTGCAGCAGTGGTCGTGCTTGTGCACTATAGGAAAAAGTGCCGGCCTCTGGTGGCCGGGACTGTGGGAGTGTGCACAGACGCGCAGCAGCACCCGCCATGGACATCTCGTGTCTGTGCTGCAACGGTGGTCGTAACCTCTTCCAGCCAGCAAAGGAAGCAATATGGACAATAACAATACATTAGTAAGTGCCTTGTATTAACTTTCTCTACATGATACATGCCACTTACTGAAGTGAGAAAAACACTTTAAAGTCTTGGGTTTGGATCTAACCATAGACATCTGCATGGAGTTTGTATGTTCTTCCTGTGGGTTTCCTCCCAGACTCCAAAAACATATCTATGTAGTTTAATTCAGAATTTAGAGAGGAAGCCCCAATGAGGATGGGGCTGGTGTGAGCTGGTGCTATATAAATGAGTAACAGGATAATACCCTAAGGCAGTGTTCACATGTTGCTGTCATATTGCGGTTTTTGCAATGCTACAACAAAGACGTCGCTGCTTTGGAAAACTTTTGAATTTTTGTCACAGTTTTGTGACACTCAAGTCAAAAGCTGTGATATGACCGCAAAATGTCAAAACAGTAAATGTCGTTTTTTTGGGGGTTTTTTTCCGCGGGTTTTAAATCCATAACAAGTGATTATACCGGTGACCTCATGCAGGCTGTGAGTCTCAGAGGCTTGCAATCTAAACTACCTTCAATCGGCCAAAAATTAACAACTGACAACTCTCTTTTAGTAGATAATTGTCATATGAAATGACAGTTCTTTTCGATGGCTCTCTGTTGTGCTGTTCCTCTGTTATTCCTACTAGAAGTTTATGGTGGTGTGTCCCTCCACAGTCTAACATTGTTCAGTCAGTGCTGGCAATGACAGATTGTGCTGAGACACCCCCCCTTTGTCAAGGAGAATGTTAACACCCAGTTGGCAATTTACTCTTAAATTTACAGGAGGAATCACAGAGGAACAACACAACATACAGTTAAATAATTAGATGCTTCCAAATTGCTATTCTGTTTGGAATGCAAGTAGTTACAAAAACAGACATGTCAGGAGAGGTCACAGGTCCCTTTTAATAGAGAGAAGAGTTTCTGTACCTGGCACCTAAACCAGTGTGGAAAGCAGCTATTTTGTATCCATAGGACACAGATAGCCCTTTAATTTCAATAAGAATTGTGTAATACTTCATTTATCCTGTGGTGGCGCTGCAGAGAAATTGAACACTTGTTGCCAGGTTCCACTTGCAGAATACAGGTGATCACTGGGGGGTCCAAGCATCGTTCAGGACCCTTCTATCTAAACGAAGCCCATCGATGAACACACCAATATATTATGTATGGACAGTATACTGATAGCAAACTATTTGCATGTTCATGCATAAATGAACAAGGCATATTAGGCCATTATAATAAAAAAACAACCTACATTTTGACACAGTAAAGATAGGAAAATATTTTTTAAACCAAACTGAAAAAAATAAGTAAATAAAATTAAAAAAAATAATATATATATATATATATATATATATATATATATATTATAATCATTACATTTTTGGTTATGTATTGGCAGGAATGTGTTAAACTGCCAGTTTTCAGTTGGTTGGGGGGAGACAGGCGGGCCCTGCCCCCATGCTTGTTGAGTAGAGAGTTTCTAACAAGCAAAGCTGGAATAAAGACCTGTTTTTGTTTACTGATAAAAAAAAAGTACTGGTAAAAAGTAGGCCAAAACAAAAGCATCATCTAGGAAAACTCCATTCCTGAGAGGGGAAAACTGCCGGAAAGCAACCTTGCCAAGGATTATCCTCTCAGGGAAGGAAATATTGAATATTTACAGAAGTATGAGGACCAAATTAAGGCTGTGCTGGACCGAGACTGTAAGGTAAATGCACATTTATGGCAGTAGACTTTAATGCATATGAAAAGGGTTAACTGCTTCAGGCCCCCGCCATAATTTTGAGATGGACTAGACTATCTCAAAAGCCTTGTGCACCCCACAGACTAGGCATTGCAGAGAAACACTGAGAGTGATTACACATCTCTGGTCAATTTGGAAAGATTGCCAGAAAGAGACTCAGGGAGGGCTACTACCATCATTGCCACCATCTATACACAGCCTTTTGGAAAATCTTGCCATGTGATATGCCTCAGAACTGTGCCTACTACTTGTAATTGTACTGTGACACCCATCATCCTCCGTGCAGAGACTGATCTTTGTTATAATCAAATGAGGCCCAGTCATTGATCCATCATCTGCCAGCCTTTGCACTGTTCTCCTGTCTTGAACTCTGCCACCCACATCTCCACCATCAAGGGCACCCCAGTCACTATCAGGCAGGAGCCCCCAAAACAGCTCTCAGGAATCCATGGCACTCTATGAGAATTTAGGCCTCTTCCTATGCGGGGGTGCATCACCAATGAGGCCAGATGAGCCTCAGGAAGCACCAGATAGGGACAAGAGGGGAACAGCAGAAGGGCCATGGGCAATGAGCGCTTTCATTGTGGCAGAGGGGTTAGGTTAAGAAATTGGAATGGAGGAGGGGCGCCGTTTCAATTTTCGCCTCAGGCAGCAGAAAGGCTAGGTGCACCCTTGTTCCTACACCAGTGACATCATCATACTTTGGTCAGTCACGTGGCCTAGATATAATTCAGTCCCATTCAAGTATACAATGTACGGAGGTGTACTTGGTGAGATGTGAGGAGGTGTTAGCAGTCACTGGAGCTCCAGTGAGCACCACAGCCTCTTCAAATGGCTGATCCTCGGGGGTACTGTGAGACAGACCTCTGTAGATCCAATATTGATGACCTATCCTGAGGATAGGACATCAATACCAAATTCCCAGATAACCCCTTTAATAGAGTTGATCTGTATTAACCTGCTTCTGATCTGACAACCCCTTTAAATGCTTTCATATGTACTTGAGGGATATTAAGGGGTTGTCTGAGATTATAAATGTTAAAAAACAATATAAAATAGCAAAAATGCTGGTACAGCTCTCTCTGGTCTTACTGGGCTGCAGCCAATATGTGGCCTCAGCAGATTACTGGTCACATGATGTTCACATGATGATCAGCAGGAGGCTCCGAAACAGTGGCGACAAAGTGGTGGGGGGACTAAACGTCTAAGTAATGCTTCTTTCGTTATTATATACCTGCCTCAGTTTTATATGATCTTAAGCAATCTCTTTCTACCTTACCTTGCCTTTGAAATTAATGTTTTACTTAAGACGCTCTTCTATGATCAGTTATTACTGCAATTACTCCGGCCAACCTCAAGGCTCCTTAAAGGCCTTCGGCCACTTTGTATCCATTTTTTTAAAACCTTGAAAGCATTTGGCACTAAAATATTTTTCTAATTGGGGTTAATTAAAAATTGCACTTTTGGCTTAAGGAGCCTGCGTGTATTTCACTGCGCAGCCAGCTGCAGAATGCCATTGTGTGCTAAATCTGTCAGACTAGCTCTCTGATGATGGTCCTGTCTGCAGCCTCTCCTGTCACCTCTCCTGAAACTGAATGAAGTTCAAATCTTAAAAATAATTAACAACTAAAATAAGCATAATTCAAACTGGATCTGAGATCAGCTTCAGGAAAGATCCAAGCCATTGAAGATGGTCTAAGGACAGAACGGCATTCTGCAGCTTGCTACAAAGTGGAATATAATAACTGCAAACTACTAAAGCCAAAGGAAGCAGCATTTTCAATTAAAACCCTAATTGAATTTTTTAGCACAAAATATATGTTATATAAAAAAAAATCAATGGAACAGTGTCCATAGCGGTTAAAGAGGACCTTTCACCACTCCTGACATGCCTGTTTCAATAGCTACATGCATTACCCATGTAATAACAAGTCTGGAACATCTATTCTTATGGCTCTATGTTCTGCCATTCCTTTATTATTTGCACTAGAAGTTATGAATGAATTACTAGCAGTCTGCAGTAAGGGTACAGAGGGAAGGTAACCAGTTGGGGGGGTGTCCCTGCACAGTCTGAAAACTGCAGCTCTGATTGGATAGAGTGAGTCTGTGCAGGTACACACCCCCAACTGGTTACCACCCCTCTGTACCCTTACTGCCTAAAATTCCTATTGACAACTACAAATAGATTCCCCAAAGTCAGCAAAAGGTTCCTGCTTCCATAGATGCAGTGTATAATATTACAGTATGTTAGAGGATTGCTATTCAAAGGGGTTATCCCATGACTGATGTAAACAATGAAAATATGACATCATATAATATGACAATCTCTTTCTAACAGAGCTAGAACCAGCCCTGTACCTCACATGGATCCAGTGATCTCCACATTCATTGCTCTGCTAGATTTATATCAAGCTGACGGCTCAAAGAGGAGTGTAATTTCTGATGCAGCTCAGGGGGCGTGTCTCAGCTCTTCCCATCACAGCTAAGGAGGCGTGTCTCAGCTCATCCTATCACAGCTCAGGAAGCAGTAGAAGGATGAAACTGAGCATGTGCGCAGGTCAAAGAAATAAGAAAAGAAACAAACAGCAGGTGGCGCTATACAGATACAGATTTATTGAATAGCTTGTTGGCTCTGCTAATTTTATAATAACATGTAATTACAAAAGGATTCAGATCCAGGGGCTGGTTTGAAAACTGTAGAATATTTTTCATGGGACAACCCCTTTAAGCAATTCACTAATCAGTATTTCCTGAAAATTATCAACCAAGAGGAGCTATAAAGCTACCATGACTCCTGGATCATTCATGTGTCTGATATGGATATTTCTGTTTTTTCTGTCTCTGGGGCACTTTCTTGAATCACGTATTACTCAAAGGTACACGAGGAACCTGTAATTGAAATTAAAAAAAAGAACAGGTCTAGTATATCGTATAAATGTATGGCAGAGATCAGTCTGATCAGAGTCCTGATTCATCCACTTACAGTAGATTAAATGGAACAGATCTATCCCTTTTTTATTTGAGTGTAGTTATTGTGATACACCACTAGGTGTCACTGTGGTTGTGGAATTTTATGGGTCTAACCCCCATTGGACATACTGATGAATCTTTTTCTGTAATTTATCATTTTTTTCTATATGTATATTTATATTTTGAAAGAAGGGCAATTAGTTTTCTGTTAAAAGGATCCTCTGACTTTTTTATACTTGACAGTATCTGATCAGCGGTGGTCCGCCACCTTGGACTCTCGCT
This sequence comes from Rhinella marina, assembly GCA_900303285.1. Lineage (NCBI taxonomy): Eukaryota > Metazoa > Chordata > Amphibia > Anura > Bufonidae > Rhinella > Rhinella marina. The sequence continues at coordinate 55,253 of ONZH01002397.1, read as the reverse complement.
GATCAGCTATTTGAGCAAACTGCTGCCTCCTCATAGCTTATTACGCACAGTGCCGTACATTTTATAGCGTCTGTGCTTGATATCGCACTCAGCCCCATTCACTTAACTAGGACTGAGATGCTCCTAGGCCACATGACCAATGAACGTGACGTCACTGGCCTAGGGTGAGCTGCGAGAAGATCTATATCTGTCTATTTATCTATCTATATCCTATCTATCTATCTATCTATCTATCTATCTATCTATCTATCTGCATCCTTTGTTGCAGTAACTATTTAGGATCATTTATACAGGTAGCAGGGCTGCATTTATTATCTCTTTGTGGCTTTATATTTCACATATCATGTTAATGCAGCAGATGGATGAGCAGTCCTATGTAGAAGCAAAGCTAACACATGTACCCATGACTCAGTTCTAATGTACCAGGAAAACACAGTTCAGCCTAACATATGTAGCAAATAACATACCTAAAGCTTTTGTGGCTTTTTTTTCCGCCATCACAATCATTTTTTACCATCATTTTTTTAGCATGGTGATTTCAAGTGAAAACCACTTCATTGCTTTTATGGTCTCCAGGCACATGTGGCAACAGGTATTTTTAGTATATTCCTGCAGACCTTTCATTACCTTTCCTCTTGGCTGCACATATCACTGGATGTGTGACATCAGATAACCAGCTTTAAAAAGAAAAAACATGATTACGTGATATTATGTCACAAGATGTCTATTCTGTCTGTGTCTACGTGTGGCCACCCAGTGGTTGTGTTATGAATCACAATTTCTCAAGGGTTTTGCTAGCATGTCCGAATATTGTGTTGAATTTCATCAAATGGAGTCCTCAAAGCCGTTCTACAGACACTTGATCTAATTAATGTATATGTATGTATTCTTTCCTTTGTGTATCTAGCCATGGCAACGTGCACCTGCACACTGGGATGTGCTGACTGACCCCCTTTTTTTTTTGCACTTTATCTAATTAATGTATGGTGGTAACCTATGGAGGGAAGTGCTTTTCTTTTGCATAGTACTAGTAGGGGCGCACCACCAATGAGGCCAGGTGAGGCGATCGCCTCAGGCAGCACCAGGTAGGGGCAAGAGAGGGGCAGCTGAAGGGCCACTGGCTGAAGGGAAGGCGTTAGGTAAAGGTATTGGCATTGGGAGGAAAGGGCGCCATTTCAGTTTTTGGCTCAGGCAACAGAAAGGCTAGGAGCACCCCTCAGTACTAGTAGTGCATCCTCTCTTGCACCCCCGATGCAGCCATCTCCGCTGCAGCAGCATGCACTTCAGACTTTTCATCCTGGGTCACCAAAGGATGTGGTCACTTCCTTTCCTGTTCAGCTGCATTGACTATAAGGCAGTCGACCAGGAAAAGAAGCGGTCACATCCGGGACCCAGGCTAAAGAGCCCGCAATAGGGTGAGAGAGAGTAAGTGCTTTGCCACAGAACTTCCCTCCAAACCAAACATTAATTAGATGAAATGCCTGGAGAACCCCTTTAACTACATTAAATATAAAGGTCGGAGAGATCAAAGGTGCACCTAGCCTTTCTGCTTCCTAAGGTGAAAACTAAAACGGCGCCCCCCCATGCCAATTTTTTAACCTAACCCCTTTGCCATAATGAAAGTGCCCATTGCCCATGGCCCTTCTGCTGCTCCCTCTTGCCCCTACCTGGTGCTGCCTGAGGCGATCGCCTCACCTGGCCTCATTGGTGGTGCACCCCTGGGAGAGATATATCTGTATATCTATATAATATATAAAAAGATATATTGTTTCTGTTTTGTACTTTATGTGTTGAACACAGTATTTAATAAGTCTGGTAGAATATAGAAAACTCATCCGTATGTAAAGAGAATTCCTCTCCAAATCTGATGCAGGATGAGATTTTTAAATAAAAACAAAAAATAGAAAATAATTAAAGTTAGGGCCTTTCCACAGTTTTGTTTATAGCGGAAAGAAGAAAAATTGCCAGATCTGTCGTACCGCAGATACCAATAGTATCCAACATACCCTGTTGACTTAACTTTGGGTATAACGGGTTCAGTCATGGAATCCAGGGTCTGTCTGGCCCACCAGAGTACTATAAGATCCTCTGGTGGACCTGGGCTCTCATTCAGTAGTGGGCCTCAAAGGTCCAGAAGGAAAGAAAAAACATTTGGAGCTGCCTTCGGAAAGAATCACTTGCCCCTAGGGTCTATTTCTTTGATTCAAAACTAGATTAGTAGTCATTACTGATGATGTAGAGGTTGGGCCCCAAGAATAATTTGCTCTGGTGGACCCAAGGAACCCCAGTCTGATATTGATGGAGTCCATCAAGTAGCATTTCCTATTCTTCCCACCAAATATGATGAAAGTTGTGACGAATTCATATGTGGTATGAGTATCATCCTTACAAGTCCATCCTGGTAGGTTGAGGCTCAGTACTATAGTCTAGAGCAGGGGTGCACAACCTGCAGCCCAGGAAACACATGCAGCCCTTGATACCATTCTGTGCAGTCCCCAACCATCTGGTGACAGACATGTATGTCTATGTCTAGTGGCTGCTCACATGTATCTTTCATGTATTGTCCCATTAGATGGGAGTCCTGGAAGTGTAACTAGACATTTATGGTATATACTGTATGTACAATATGCCATAAATAAAGTATTACAGTTGGTAATACCCCTTTAAGTTTTATTTTCAGCCCTTGGAATTGGTTCAGGCTGACAATGTGGCCCCCAACCAGAAAAGGTTGTGCACCGCTGGTCTAGACCCATAGGGAGAGATTCACAAAGACTTCTCCACCATTTTTTGTGGCATAAGAAAGTTGCAAATTACAGTGCACATCATATTTGTGCCATAATTGCAACTTTTTGCACTTATGAAAACTTTTCGAAAGTGCTGTGAAAAAGGGGGCAGGGCTTAGTGGAAGGGGCGGAGCCTCAACTATCCAATGGAAAAGCCATAATTTACACCAGAAACTAGTGTAGATAACTCAAGTCTTAACCAGCCCCTGGCTAGCATACATTTTAGTTGTTTGGTACACGGAAAGCCAAAGATGCACCTAGAGGGATGTGCCTCATGATCTCACTCCACCGCACAGAGGTTGAAGACTGACATAGGAAGTGCTGGTGCTGGGAAATCTCTCCCATAACCTCCTGTGTGATCCTGAAGCCAGTAGCTCTGTGCTCCGTTCACAAAGTTATATATATTGGGAGAGACTGTAACATGATTTTATTGTTACCCAATTAGAGATCAGCAAACAGGAATCTACAAACAACTAGTCGAAAAAGAGACGTCTCCAAAGCTATAAGCTGAAATGGCTGATTAAGAAGAATCATAGAGCCTATTATGTTAATGGCTGCAGGTTACACAAATAACTGGGAACATGAATACGAGGAGTCATTTGAATTTCCAAGTAGAACATTGCTATACACAGATTTCCTTTACTAAGCCAATATGGGCTAGAGAGGGAAGAAGAGAGAGAATAAATGTCTCCGAGTGTGTGTATTGCTTAAAGGGGTTGACTCATCTCATACATTAATGGCAGATTGCTAGGATAAGCCATCAATGTCAGATAGGTGGGTCCAGGTCTTATCTTCAGAACAGGGCCCACAAAGTAAATGAAAAGTAGCTGCTACCCTGGCTTGTGCGCTGCAATCTCCATTCAATGTTCTTCGACTTCTGAAAATAGCCAAGCACATTTACTCAACTCCCATAGTGACGAACCAAGAACAAGTCACACAGGTGCGGTATACTCTCACTTTGGGGCACACCATTCCAGAGATAGGAGCAGGTCCTAGAGTTGGGACCTGCACCTATCTGGCATTGATGACATATCCTAGAGATGTTTGCCATCAATGTCTGAGATGAGCCAACTAGAGATCGGCAGACTTCTTGAAATTCATTTTGTGACTGATTCGCTGAACTTTTCCCAAAAATTTTATTGAAGTGCAAAGTTCTACAAAAATTAAATATGCTCCAGTTGGCCTGAAAACTGGCATACGAAACCCCGAGATCTCTTAGGAATCATCATATTTATTTTTTTTTACAAATTTTTGCTCTTTCATCACCCCTCCACCCCCCCTCCCAACTCTTTTTAAGCTCTTGAACACAATAACAGCAACAGCAAATAATGTCAGGTTAACACTGACATATATAGCTAAGGGTAAATACATGTTTGACAGTGTGTTTAAAAACACACCGCGGCATCACATGTGTTCTGCTTTTTTATATTAGAAAGCTTTGAAACATTTGCACTTTGGGTGCAAATGTTGTATAAACACACAGTGCTATGGGTAAAAAACAGTGGCTTGTTGGGGGATCAAACTTCCAAATATTATGTCTCAACTGGGCCAGATGCCTGCCCCTGTTTATATGCAAACACATGTTAATGTGATACGTAACAGTGGCTTGTTCTGCACAAGCATCCAAAAATTATGTGTTAATGAGGGTAGAATGCCTGCCCATATCTATTCATGTACAAGTGTAAATTGTCAGAAGAAACAGTTGCTTGTACTGAACAAGCCTGGAAAAATGTGACCTTTAATTTGGTAGCAGCAGCAGTACAGTACGTAGTACAGGATGTACAAAGGATAGGATAATAATGGCATGTGTTCGCAATAGTAGCAGCAGTGGTAGTGGCTGTTTAGGAGTAGTAGTAGTGGCACCTGTGTAGCGGTAATGTTATCGGCAGTAGGGGTTATGAATGTGGCGGTACTAATTGCTGCAGTAGCGGCAGCAGTAGTGGCTATATGCTGGCTGACTGCCTATGATGATAGGCAAGCAGACAGCAGCAATGGCATGATGGCAGCAGCAGTAGCCATACAGTATGGAACATGATGGTGGGAAGGCAGACAGTGGATGTGTAATGATGGTGGCGGCAGCAACCATATGTATGGAACATGGTGGGAAGGCAGACAGCAGTAGTGGAACGATGACAGTAGCAGGAATATGGTGTGGATCATGATGATAGGCAGGTAGATGGCAGCAGTGCAGCATCAGTAGGCATATTGTACAGAACATGATGCTATCTCACGTATATCAATATCTCAATGTACAAATCAATAGTTAAAGGGCAGAGCTACATGTGCAGGTATTGACAACGTGCAGTAGCTTGGCTATGAATTGATAGTATTGGTGACATTAGTGACAAGAACTTCTATAAAACAGGCAGTGCTTCTGAGATGAACACAGTAGCTGTTAATATTGATTCACGTAGGTGTTCTGTAGGTAGGTTGGATATAGTAAATAAAGTCCACATCTGATTCTCTAAAAATGCTAGCAGGGTTTTCACAAATGTTAGAATAATACTTTTTCTAGCAGTCACATGCATGTCTGTGGCAGATGTGATATTATCCAGTGACCGGCTGGTACTCTTGACTTTTTAGTACCATGATGTTTTTACACTGGATTTACACATTGCACCATCATATCATATGGCCAATTACTGTGCGCAAAAACCGTGGGGGGAATTTATCATTAGGAAAATATTTGAAGTCAGTTTTGCTTCAGTCTGTGTTGGAGTACTTTCTGCCACATTTATCAAACGTCACAGGTTGTTTGATAAATGTGGCTTGTCCTTAAACCTAACACTTCTGTCTAGAGAAGCTACTCCACTTTTCCTACTCCACCCTCCTCCTGGAGTGAGATTGCGACTATTTTGCGACTTTTTTTAAAAAGTCGCAATGATAAATCTGGAGTGAAACTCATTAACATGGCTAACCACACCCACTTTTCCACCCATATTACAAACTGGAGTGAGTGGTGTACACATGCAAAAAGTCGCAAAAAAATGCGCAAAAAAGTCGCAAAAGCCCTATCGTGCGACTTTTTGAAGACAGAATTCTGGAGTGAAGGTGTGATAAATCAGGGCCCATGTGTTTACCACAGTTTTGTGATGTGTTTTTTTGGTTGTGTGTGTGTGTTTTTTTTTTTTACCACAGATGGTACATCTTAAAAATATGTTTTCCACTTCTAAAATACACATTACAAAACTGCTGCAAAACCGTTTTGCCATGCAGTATCTGTTCTTATCAGTGGCAAGAGCCATTGACATGGAAAAGATCTACACACAAAGTTTTCTGATGTACACAGTTTCGCTAATGGCTACCTGTAGGTGACCCTCTAGATTAGAGTCAAGTGCCCCATGGAGTTGTGACCCTAGGGTACCTGAACTCACTGTGGGTGGTAACCCACTGAGTGATGGTACGTTTCCATGCACTCATTCTCACATTTGGAGCACACTGACCTCTCCTTGCCCAGCTCTTCTGGCTTGGCAAGAAGAGGAACTTTTATCATTCCAGCTGAACATCAGGGCCATAATGGAACATGTTCACTTTATTTAGTTTTTATGTCACTGTATGTTCACTGTCCATGTTTTTTTGTCACAGGATCTTTCAGGGTGTGGCACCCTCCTTATTGCTACCTCCTAAGGGGGGAGGGAGCAGCATCAGGTTCCTCACCCCCTGCAACCCCCTTGGTTTCCTACTCTGGGAGATCAACTGCTGGCCGACAGTCCTATAGCGGTGAACAGAGTGGTGGCCTCGCTTGTGCAGTGCACTCTCCATTCGTTGCAATTTGACTTCTTAAAATAGCCAAGCACATTGACTCAACTCACATAACAACAAATGGAGAACAAGTCACTCGTGAGTGGTGTACTCTTCTTTACTTTGGGGCACACAGTTCCAGAGAGAGGGACACTCTGATCTAGAGGGTCACATACAGGTAGCTATTAGCAAACCCTGTTGGCTTCCTCCTCTGGGAGGTCACCAGACCTCGACTGAGGCTCTTGGCCAATGCCTGGGCAGCTCAAGTAGAACTCAGATCATGACTGGCTCTTCCTTGGCTGAGGTTGGCTACTTGTCCCTCAGGTTGGCACAACTGATGCGTCACTGGCTTACCGAGCCTGAGCCAATCAGAGAAAACCCTTCCCACTAGGTCAGGTGACCGCTTTCTTCCCGGGCTTTATGCCGCACGAATAACTAACAGTAAAAGTTCGCTAATTAACTGAATTCGTACGCATCAGTGTATAAAGTAGCGTACAATTTATTGGACAAGTACGTAGCGAATGCGTAGAAAGCTTTAAGAACATTTTTGAATCTAACAAAGCGAATCTCAAAAAATCCAGATTCGCTTCGCAGCGGAAAAAATTTCCAAGATTCGTATCGAATCTACGAAGTGGCAAATAGATTTGCTCATCTCCATTTATGATGCTGATTATTAATCAGATTGTTTTACAGCAGCAGTTTTTTTATTATTATGCAGCCAAGAACCATTAACATTTTCAAATCAAGTTGCAGTTCCATTTTTTCCACCTTGAAATGGTGAAAATTCACAAATCTGGATTTTTCTGAATGGGCTTCTCATGCAGCATACAGTAATGATTTATAGTACACCCGATCGCCATATAAAACACAATATGCTGAGCTTTATTTCATACAGACAAGCCTAATATTACATAATTCAGCATTATTTAAAGTGGACATGGATTGTTCAGCCGGGCTTCAGAATTATAATCAATGCTATTTCCCAGCTTTATGATTCTCAGTGTGAACCTTAAAAATGGCCTGTGGACCACAATGCTGCGTGCATTTATCTGAAATCAGCTCTGACCATAATAACATGATGGATGGGGGAGAATACTGTGATTCGGGTGCTCGTGTAAAATACACAAAGCATAAGTTATGAGCATTGCAAACGACTGTGTGCCAGCAGTAGTTAAATGTGGAATAATGAGAGCATATCAGTACACAGAGGCATCGGCGGCTCGAGAGCTCTGTCAGCAGGGCCTACTTATTTTCTCTAAAAATGATCATTTGCCAAGCCTACGACTTTTGCAGCTGAAAGAAAAATACATGTCACAAAGATGCACCTCTGCCTATGTCTCCGAAGACTGAGACATGCTCCTGGGATCAATACCCCAGTACAGAATCCCCTGAATAGTTTCGAAAAGAGGGGTAAATGTGAATATATATATATATATATATACACACACAGTCATGTCTCAGGCAGATATGTAAATGGTTTCAGGTGTGGACTAATAAGACGATGGGTCTTGACACAAAAGGGCATAAAAGTGCTCCCCCCAACTGCCCAACAGAATGGCTCTCAGAGGCTACTTTTGAGTAGTCTACTTCTTGGTTAGAAATTGTTGTCTGCTAGACATGCCTGTACAATGCACTCAAAGACATTTTTCTCAGTTGACAGACATTGAGAAGGGAAGCATCTCTGAACAAAGACAAGTAGGAAAGTCATCTTGACTAACTGCCTACCATCATCGCCATTCTGACGTAGCTGTTAGGAGATTTTGGGTGCATGAAGTCAAGCAGGCTCACACAGACCACCAGTAGAGAAGATTGTTTGAGCCACTGACAAGCTTGAGCAGCTCCCACAGGCAGTTGTGTACATAGAGAAGTAAGGGCCCCGTAGCAAGGATCAAACCAGGCCCCCACACAGGACAGAGGGGTTTCTGCCTAGACCCCTTCAATGACACTTGGGCCATTTTTCCACTGGCTCATTTGCTAAAAGTTGTTGTTTCAGAGGGTAGAGTCCTGACCAAGTTTTCACCTCCAGTAGAAGAGCAGATAACCCCAACTAAGACTGGGCCCCCTTTTGCCCGGGCCCCATAGTAGTCGCATGGTTTGCCGCTATGGTAGTTTTGCCCCTGCTCACAGGTTCATTGTCCACCATCAATTCACAAGTGGCTTCTTCATTGCACACCCCTGTCTCTGGTTGGATTATTTCTAGTCACTGAGCAGAAGAAATTTAAAAAAAAAGTGTAAAGAGTCTGAAGACTTTCCGAATACATTGTATACAGAATCATGATATCATTCACACATAAAGTTTCATTTGATTCCAAAAAACTCCTTCTCGGCGTGGATTTTTTTTGGCAGTGATTCTATATATACTGGAGAATGGTGGAGGGGGCAGGACATAGTCAAGGGGTGGGACTTATGACTCTTTTTGGCTTATTGTGAGCAAGAAAAGGGGGAACTCTTGCTGCATCCAGTTGTCTTATAGCCTGACACAGGATTTTGAGGTGCAGGGGAGAATGGCTGCTCTAATATTTTCTTTATGTATTTCTCAGCTTTAATTGCTTGATGTTCTACATCTTGTGCCTTAAATCTGTATTTTCTATGGAAATAATAATTCTACCTAACTCACAGATCAGCTATTCTTATATATGTAAATGATGCTTTGAGATAATAATTCTAAAATTATTTATTAACCACAACACTTCAATCCGCCTGTGCTAGTAATGGTTGAGGTGCACTTTTGCAGTACCCCAGTCCTGGGGACACCTGATTGTGGGATATTCTATACTGTGAACACATTATCTCCACTGTCTTCCCTCCCTTTAGCACAGAACATCACACATCAGACAGGAAGGGGTTCGAAGATTGACTTCAAAGTAGTGAGGGGTTTGTGCAAATTCACTCCACACTGGGTGGTTTTTGGGTTTACTGAGAGTTTTCAGCCAGTCACATGGGCAAGGCTTAATACTCTCTCCTTGCTATCTCCACATCACCTGTACAAATAGTATTACTATGAGTCTGGAAATTAAAAGAGCTTTAAATCTATTACAATTTGACTCCAAAATCATGGTTAAAACACCCAATGAATACAGTAGAGACTCGGCTCATGAACCAATGAAACAAAAATAAAGTAATTTAAAGGGGTTGTCAAATGAAAAATATTCTGCAGTTTTCAAACCAGCAACTGGATCTGAATACTTGCAAGTAATTCAACATTTACTATAACCACTGAGTTATTTAATAAAATGTGTATATATATATATATATATATATATATATATATATATATAGTGCCACCTGCTGTTTGGTATTTTTCTTATTACTCTGTCCACCTAGTTGAGGTGGCCTCTTGATCTGTAATAAGGAGAAATCTGCAGCAGAAAGGACACAGCCTCCAGATCGGAAATAGAAAAGGACTTGCCTCCTGAGCTGCTAGCATGGTATAAATCTAACAGAGCAACTGGAGCAATGAGCAGGGAGATCTCTAGATTCATGTGAGGTACAGGGCTGGTTCTAGCTTTGTTTGAAAGAGATTGTCATGTCCTATATGATGTCTGATTTTCATTTTGCACATTAATCATGGGATAACCCCTTTAAGTCAAAAACTATCATTTCCAACAAACTTCTAGTTGTGCTAGAAATGTTATCCACAGGGACTGGGGTACAGAAAGCATGTCCCTAAATACTTTGGAAAGTTATTATATTTGATGTATTTATTTTGGCAATGTTTCGGGCAGTACTTAATCATGTACAGGGGGAGGTGTAGGGCTTCTTGGTGACTTCCGTGAACAGCGAGGGGCAGCCACAAATGTTATGTATGACTCCATGTTACAGCATAGTTCTGTTTTTATTGGAAAACATCCCAAAATATGAAATAAAAAAATGGAATTTACCGTTTCCTTTCGTAAACATTTTTATATACATTCAGGTAGACAGTCTATATGTCAGGCATCATCCAACATGCTATAAAGAAAACCTCTTTCATTAACTGTTTACCAGTGATGCCAAACTGTGCCTGATGTGCGGCCCCTTCCAAAAGGAAGTTGTACTTGCCATCCACAGGATAATGGTTTGATATGTACTGTAAAATCTTTCTCAGCTCTAAAAGTTACGTATGTGTCTATGTATGTGCAGTGAGCCCCCGTGGCAGCCGGTGTAGATGATGGGAGTGGCAGTGGCCCTGATGTAGTGTAGATGTGTCATGGTATCTTACTTTATGCTGTCACTCTCTGAGGTCTGTTGCAGTGAAGAGTAAGGCCAGAACTAAACGTAACAAAGTCATTTTTACTAGGTGCATCATAGAACTTTAAAATCCATACAGTAGCAGCAGGCTTTAGTGTAGTTCTTCTCTGACACCAGCAAAGATATTGAGGCAGGTTGGTTAGTGGCAATTCAGCATGTAGGTGATACTGGCCTAGTGGTTGTTTGGTGATGAGGGTGTCTTTAACTGTATTCCCTCACTTCCCAGCAAGGTCTATAGAAGCGGAATATAGCAGGTCACTCTGCTCTCTTTATCTTTTCAAGGTTTTACTTGAGGCAATTTAGTCATGGTTCTCTCTGTAAGAGGAGTAAGAGCAATGCAGGCTGCGTCGTCTCCACACTGTAGCTATACAGGCATCCCCTCTCCTGGCAGGAAGCAGGACCAGCCCACTGCTACCAAGAGGGTACAAACAGGGTGGTTAAACCTGTTCTTGCCATCCTTTGCCATACCTTCCTTGCTGGTAGTGATAGCCAGGCAACAAACAGTGAAATACAATGCACAACAATAAACAATTTGTAGTAGGTGCAAGATAATCAGCTTTCACAAAAACATGAGTTGTTTGTGCTACTTGTGTCTAGGTGAAGCCACTCAGTGGTTGCAAAAAAGGATGAGCGAATTGACTTTGAATGAAACATTCAAAGTCGATTTGCATAAAACTTTGTTAGAAAACTGTATGAGCGCTCCGATGAGCTGAAGTTATTACTTGGCGAAGTTTCACAAGACTTCGCGTAATAACTTTCAGAAATTAATTTCTACTGTTAAAAACCTTTTACCGAATTCAGTTTTGGTTCCAAGTGGTACCTTGGAACCAAACCCCCCAGAAAAAGACAGATCGGCCTGGGCATCTACACCATGAACCCCACCTCTGGGAACTTGCGAGCACTCATTTGCATATGGATTAAACAGCGTTTTTTCAGCTGATGAAAGTCACAACAAAAGAACAAAGGTACCATTGGAATCATGGGTAGTTGTGCTACAGCGCCATGTAAGCAGTGTGTAAAGTCCAATTTTGGTGACAGACTCCCTTCAAGTCCAAAGTCTTGCAAGACTTTGGTGAATAACACCAGGCTTGGATTCTATGACCTTAAAAACATTTTAAAACAGGAATCCAAAGTCAGCTTCAGTACCGGCTGGTGCCTGGGTTGCTGTTTCTAAAGTCGTAGAAACTTGAATTTAAGCCTGAAGTTATTCACTGAAGTCTCGTGCAACTTCGGACTTTTGCCTCATCGAAGCTCATATATTTTAATGCTATACAGACAGTAGAAACGTAAGGATGGACACACTGTTTGTGTGTTACTATCCCTGGACCTGCCTAATGTGCCCCCACTCTATTTTGAGTTGACATTTATAGTTTTAATTAGCAAAAATAGATATAATTTCACTCGGATTCCCATAGAACATGATATCTGCATGCATTAAACTAATTTTCTTCTTCATTGCTCAGAAAAGTAAAATTTGATGAATTATTTTGTCTTCTTTTTTGGCTTAGAATTTGGTTTCGGGTGGATGTTTTTGGTTCTAAAGATGATAAAACATCACAAAAAGATATGGCAAACATATATGAAAAATGCATTTTGTTTTGGAATAAAAGAAGCTTCTCTTGGATGACCTACAGGGTATAACCTATGAGAGAGAAAAAATGGATTTCTTCTTGGCGACTTTAGTTTCTGATTTTTCTTCCAACCATTACAATGTACAAGAGACTTGGACCTGATGTCAAGTCTCCTTTAAAATCAATCAAGCTGTAAATGTTTGCCGTTCATTCTTTTTTTTTTTTTTTTTTTTTTTTGCAAAGTGAAATTTATTTTCATGTTTTGTTTTTGAGTGGAGTTCCTGATATTATTTATAACCCTTTTGGGGCCTATAAAATGCTGACAAGAAGTTTATGACCTTTAACAAGCTGCGGCAAGGCAGAAATAAGCTTTTACTGTATATGAAATGGAAAAAAAATGTTTTGGTCAATCTACAGTCATCTTCCCTAAAATCCTTTCCATTGTGACCTTTTCTTGCTCTGTAATTGTGCAATATTCCCCAGAAACCATTCTATAAAATGTGGGACATGCTGCAGGATTGCTGAACCTCTCTGACAAGTAGAACTAACTACCCCAATGAGGAACATCTACAAGGACCAGAGATATCAGAGCAAGTAGAAGTACAGCAGGGATGGACTGTCCATTGAGGCCTAGGAGCCCATGGCTAGAAGAGGCCCCTAGAAGAGTCACGATAAATACTGCTCAAAGCCACTTTGCTAACCTGGCTCAGGTACACTATAACTGTGGTGTTTGGTAAGGGGACCATGAATATTAATACCTTGACCCAGGCCACTCTTAGTTTGTCCCTGAGGTACAGCCATTTTAGAAAATGTGGTATGTTTAACAGTACTTCACTGAGCACATGGCAATTTGCAAGTTACTTAATACTTGTATTTCCAATTAAATAACTTATACAGAATATCCCTTCTTATAAATCTGGTTGCATTGTTCCTACTACAAATTTATGACTACATTGACAATTGCATGATACCATTCTCCTTGTCATAGGGGCATGTCTCTACACAGTCTGCCAGTGCCAGCACTGATGAGACAGTGGCCCCTATCAGACGAGCAAGTTCCACACTCCAGAATCCCACAATGAGTATGCAGCAGCTCCCATCCTGACCTCCCAGCACTGCCGGGGTTGCATAGCATTATATTGATTTATGATGCTGTGTAACCCTTACAGTTCTGGAATGTATTGGATAACAGTGACAGCATTATGTTAGTGTTATCCGATACATTCCAGAACTCTATGGGTTACATAGCATCATAGATCAGTATAATGCTATGTGACCCCATCAGTGCTGGGAGGTCAGGACGGGAGTTGCTGCATACTCACGCTGCGAATCCGGTGAGTGGAACTCACTCATCTGACATAGGATGCAACTGCGACATTTTAAGTGTCATAGATGGTAAATGTGCCATAATCCAGCTCAAATTTCACTTTTCTGCCTTAAACATACACCACTGTGAAAAGTGATGACTCCTAAATATCTCAGAGATGTCTCAAACAAGTTGCAGTTGGCATGTTGTGCGGCATTTTTAAACCAAAAAACCTGACGTATCTGGTTTGATAACTGTCCCCCATTGTGTCCACCCTTACCTTCGCATGAATTTGGTCAAGGCCTTTAATTTGTCATTTTATAAATTCAACACAATGTTGTGACATGCTAAACAGTCTGCAGTTCATAGCATAACCACTAGGTGGCCACAGAGATACATAGAGGATAAATATCTCATGACAGAGTATCATCATTTTTTTCATTCAAAAATGATGAACCTGTGGCAAGTATTTCAGTAATATCTCAATATCTGTGGTCAAGAGAAAAAATATGAAAGGATATAAATGTTTTTATAGGTAAATGTTTTTATAGATTGCATTGTTTGTCACAAAAATACAAAAAAAAGTTTATACCCACAACTCAGTTCACTCAAGAAAAAGGCATATTTGCTTTAAATGCCTTTTAAAATTGAAGTCTAAGTCTTGATAATGCTAGTTACCCATGGCATATTATGGCTTACAAGACAGGACAAGTAATAAAGTACTGGGTGTTGCGGCACCAATGTTCATTTATTATAAAGTCAATTGTATCAAGGCGATGAGCTGCTTATAGATTATATGAACAAGGTACGAAAGGACACTGCAGACGCTTAGCACCTGCTCCCTGGGATGAGAATCTGGAAGACATTGCTCTGCTATAACCGTGGGTTAAAAAGCTATGGATTATTATATTACATCATATTAAAATTATCAAAAGTTACTGTATTTTTCACCCTATAAGACACACTTGCCCATAAGATGCACCTAGGTTTTAGAGGAGGAAAATAACAAAAACGCAATTTTTCATTAGACCTCCACCAATGTTAATCGGACCCCCAATGTTAATAAGACCTCTAATCAGAGCTCAGATTTGACACCCTAGTGCTCATTAGTATTCGCTCCATAAGACGCACTGACATTTTCCAAAATCTCTTCTGCCATATAAGAATGGACCAGTATTATAAATGGTACATGGTAGTTAGGGGTGCTGTTACAAGTGGTGGATTGAGGTCCAGTAGCTTCAAGTTATAACTCTCGCTGGGTGGTCACACTTTTTGCTTCCTTTTTTTTGAAGGCCTCAGTTACCATTCTCACCCACTATCACATTGTGGTATCAGTACACAACAGTGAGGTTTTTGCTATTTACAGTATAACCCACCCGCTCCCAGAAGATCAGAGCTACTTGTGAACGGTATAGAAAACAGTTTCTACAAGAGGCCTGCGGACTTAATTATCAGAGTTCACCAGAGGATTTCCATTCCCCGCATTAGTGGGTGAATCAATATGTAGCTTAATAAACTCCATTCCAGGTTGAGGTTGAACTTCGGCGTGTCCTGCAGTCTACATCATGGATAACATAGACACAATTATACAAGAATAAATCCCTTCCAACAGTCATCTATGGAATGTGATAAATTCTCCTTACATATGATATGTAATAGATTTTTTTAAAATCACAACAAATGCTACACAATAGCCAATCCCTAAGCACATGGCTGCACGTGGACATCTGTGGGCCCATACTGCATTTCTACGTGCCTCCAATTTTACACAGACAGACACAAAGGGGGGCTTCATAAATCTCTTTGCACCAGAATTGAGCAAAAATTATTTTTGTGATTTTACACTGCTCTTGGCTCTTTGGAAAAGTGGTCATGGGCGGAAAAATGGTTGTGGTCAGCTATTTTATTAAGTGTATGCCAGATGTATCAACTGCAGTATTTTAAAAAGCTTCAAAAAAGTTGTAATCGTGATCCAGTCGGAAGCAGCGGAACAAAAACTGAAGCAACCACTCTAGGTAAAAAAGTGTTATATTTAAAGTGAACCTGTCATCACCTTTATGCTATCCATACTAACGGCAGAATAAAGTAGAGACAGGTGAGTTGATTTCAGCGGTATGTCATTCATAAGTTAAAAGTAAGTGGTTGCCGAGAACCAACTTCACAATCATTGTAGACTGGGCCTGGAAAAGAGTCAAATCTTCATGAGAAGAGTCATGGTTATTCATGAATTCCTGCTCTCCCTGCCCACCTGCTGATGGTTCACAGTCTTCTACATAGTTTTCTCCCTTTCTCTCTAGGAGACAACTTCCAATCATCAGCAGATGGGCGGGAGAGCAGGAGATTAGGAATAACCAT
Organism: Rhinella marina; assembly: GCA_900303285.1. Classification (NCBI taxonomy): domain Eukaryota; kingdom Metazoa; phylum Chordata; class Amphibia; order Anura; family Bufonidae; genus Rhinella; species Rhinella marina. The sequence continues at coordinate 39,267 of ONZH01002397.1, read as the reverse complement.
GACTCTTCTCAGGTAGATTTGACTCTTTTCAAGGCCTGGGCTGCAATGATTATTATGCTGGTTCTCAGGAACTACTTACTTTTAGCTCATGAGTGACACACCGCTGAAATCAGCATTAATGTCACTACTTTATACTGTCCTCCGTACAGTTAGCATAAAGTTGATGACAGGTTCCCTTTAAAGAGTAAAAAAAAAAAAAAAAATCCCCTTATGATAACCTCAAAGTCTTTCGCCCAGTGTGAGTGGCGTCAAGTGATGCCAATGGCATGGTTTTTCTATGAGAGAGATCTGTGCCCATGCAAAATCTTGATGGTTCATGGAAGCATTGCTTTATATCGAATGGTCAGGCTTCGACACTAAATTGTGATGTTGTAACTGACAACACTCTCACATCTACACAATAGGGGAGATTTATCAAACTGGTGTAAAGTAGAACTGGCTTAGTTGCCCATAGCAACCAATCAGACTCCACCTTTCATTTTCCAGAGGAGCTGTGAAAAATGGAAGGTGAAATCTGATTGGTTGCTATGGGCAGCTAAGCCAGTTCTACTTCACACCGGTTTGATAAATCTCCCCCTATGTACTGAGGATGTCCCAGTGACAACCATGTGGAGCACTGCTGAAGCCAAGGAGGAGGAGAAGCCAGCTACTTCCTTCCTGTCTGGTGCTGCTGTAGAACTGCACTATGCCTGATTATCTTGTAGGGCTGTTGGAAAAATAAAAATTTGCTAACTGTTTATCAGGATGGGAAGGGGGTGAACCTTTAAGACTCTATTCACACTGGCGTCACAGTGCCTTTTGTTAACAGCAGTTAGTGTATGAATTCATCCTACAACAAATTTAAAATGGCGCCATTGACTCATAATAGGAGTCTATTGAAGTTTCCATTAAATTGATGGCACGAGCCCCAACAAAACTCCTTACAGAAATCCCAAACACAAATGTGAACACAGACCTGACTGACATGGCAATCTATGACAGGTAAGAATGAGAACTTTGGGTGACCGAAAAAGCATTCCTTTCAGATCTGACATGGATGACAATGGAAGCTCTATAAAATCGATAGCAGTAGACTTCTGGAAATTGCTGAAACGGCAGAGCCAGTTACTGCATATTTGGATTCTGGAGCAAAGCCAAATCTACATTTTGGTTTGAGGCCAAGGAGGTTGTCTGGCCTAGGAGCAGACTTAACCCTTTCCAGTATCGAATGCCAAAGAAAAATTCACACAACTGTCCACATAGCTTGTCTCCTTTCTCTGCTGCTTCATGTCTGGACAACCCCATTAACTACTATAAATGCTCCATTTTAAAGTGAATCCAATGTTCCCAGTAATAAATGATGCAAATAATTTACCCAAATATCAGATCACTCAAAAACAGATATTATACCTCATGATAGATGGTAGAGCAAGTAAAATTGGACCACTAGTTTGAGAATTCCCACTGAATCGTGGTTGAATCATTTTTGTTATAAAAGCAGAGTTAAAGCAGCACAGAGCATTTCTGAGAGGACTATGATAATTTTGTAGCAGATGAAGTCCAAGTAACCTACAGAAAATATTAATACTGGTTAGCACTGATGCCTTGCAGCACTGGAGTCCTGGCATCCACTCTGATCAATTACTCTACTATGGAGTTTGTATGTTCTCCCCATATTTGTGTCTTCCCATATACCAGAAACATCCTGACATATGAAAGGGGTTGGTCAGCCGGTAACATTTTTTAAAATAAAAGTGTCAGAATGGCTTAAAAAATCAAATAAGTCATACTTACCTCACTGAGCACCCCTCTGCCCCATCTTGACTCACATTCTGATGTTTCTTGGTCTCTACTTTCTGTCCCTCTCAATACAGAAAATGTGACTGCTCAGCCAATCCCTGGCCACTTTGATGAGTCTCAGCCAATCACTGGCCACAATGGTGACCAGGGCCGGATTGACCATAGACCTGACAGGGAAATTTCCCGATGGGCCGAGGCCCAAGGGGCCACCCAAGCCCTTCTCTCTGACGCTAATCAAGTACATAATGAGCTCTCAACAGTAATTAACTCTGTGAGAATGAGGAACTCATGTACCAGGCCAGCGACCGCACATGCACTCCTGAATTCAACTGCTTTGGCCCCCACCTCACTTCCTAAGCTCCATAGTAAACTGGAGTTGGAGGACAGAAGATGGCAGCTATTGGTGGCCACCACAGAGGGACAGATTTTGGGGCAATATATTGTGCTGCACTGTGGTATATGGTTATGATTGAACGGTATTTGTGTTGCTCTGCCTTCTGTCAATTTGGGTCACTTTTATGTTTTTTCCAGGGACACTTTAAGTTCCCAGTCCACCCCTGGTGGTGACCTGTCTCAGCCAATCATTGGCCACAGTGGTGACCTCTCTCAGCCAGTGTTTGACTGGGCAGTCACATTTCCATGCCCAGAAGGACCAGGAAGTAGAGATATTGTGGGACTCAGGAAGTGACAGGAGTATCAGGGAATCGGTTTATTTTTTTAAGCCATTTTGGTCCTTTTACAAAAAGAAATTACCAGTTGGACAATCCCTTTAAATGGCATCCTATGAAATGTACAGTATCTGAGATAAGGAAGTAAGATTATGTGGTTAATGTGACCAGGGACGGACTGGGAACTTAAAGTCGCCCTGGAAAAAAATACCAACAGTGGCCCCGTTTTGTAGTTGGGTCCAAATTGATGGAAGGCGGGCCAGTAATACCATATTGTGGCACATTATACCGCCCCAACAGAGCCAAATACCTCAGTCCATCACAAAATACATCACCAAAAACTTCCACTTGCTGGCAATTAGGAGGGCCCAGATGGCCCCCTGGGCATCGGCCCACCGGGAAATTTCCCTGTAAGGTCTATGGCCAATCTGCCCCTGAATGTGACTGTTGTATACAAATAGAGAGAATGTCCGTGGTACTCATCACGACAAGTGATGAGTTCCGTGGAAATACTTTGTATTTGGATATGGCTCATGAACTACCTGCTTTTCTACTGAGCACCCCTCTGTTATTGTGCCGACATAGCCTATTGTCTTTGCATTACTTACATAATAGCAGTGCCACCTTTTTCTTTTTTGCTATCTGTGACTGTTCATAATCTCTATAAAGCAGTGTAGACGTTTTTGGTGCCATATATGCAACACACATATAGAATTTAAGGGGTTGCGTCACAGGGTTGTGCCGGGGTCTGAATACTTTTGTAAATGCATGTAATAAAAAATTTAGTATAGCCAGTGAGCTATTCTGTAATTATGTATCTGTATAGTACCACTTGCTGTTTGTTCTTTTCCTTATTTTTTTTGTCCACTTCACTGAGGTGGTCGTACACACTCAGTTTAAATCTTCAACTGCCACCAGCCTTATGTTCTGTTGGAAGCTGTGGCAGTTACAGGGAGAGAGCTGAAGTAGAAAGGATACCCCAGGCTGAAGATAATCTAGCAGAGGGATTGGAGCAGTAAATGTGGAGATCTCTGGACCCATGTGAGGTACAGGGCTGGTTCTAGCTTTGTTAGAAACGTATTGTCATGTACTATATGAAGTCTAATTTTCATTATTTTATATCAGTCATGACCTAACCCCTTTAAGTTTAAAAAATAGAGTAGTGGTTCTGGGTTCCTATCAAATCAATGTCCATTTCTCTGACCTTTGCTGTTAGCTCTGTATTTACTAACCAAGGAGGACATTAGAAAGCGATTTAGTACTGGCTTATGAATATATTCACAGCTTAGGGTATCGGCAGAGACCTTGCCGCTGCTCTGTCCATGAACTAATCTCTAACATAGTTTCTTCAATCTGTGTTGAGAGCAGAGGTGAACAATAAAGCTTTGGGTGATCCAGTAGTGCAAAAACGGGATTTGCCTCCTTGAGCTTCGTAAATCCTCCTCACTAATGAATTAGATAGGCTGAGTATAGAATAATAGCGTCTCCTTGTTATATCCCGCACTATGCACAAATACGACCTGAAGTCTTCTCTATGGCAGTGCAATCTCCTTCTGAACATTTCTGATAAATAAAATACATGCTTAGTGGATTATATAATAAAAAAAAGCAAATCCGATTTTACAGTGTAACGCCGTGACCCAGTCAAGCAGGTATAAGCATGTCTTATCCAAATAAATACGGCAGCTTTCCAATATCAGAGATGTATTACAGTGGATTTCAGGGGAATGCGGAGATCAGCATTATCGCCTGGTTTGTTTTAGTTTGCTGTAAGACGTTCGTGTGACTGACTGGTGGGGCTATCTGCATGAGAAACGGAAGTGCTGCCGGCTATTAGCCTGGGGGTGAGTACAAGAAAGGTGGGTCTAAAGGACTGGCATCACATTTATAATATACTATTACATAATAGACTTGTGTTGTTTTTCCTTGGGGCTGCTTCGGTAGTAAAGCAGACTTAAAAGGGTTCTCCGAGTGTTCATCAGTATGTGATCGGCGAGGATCCGACTCCTGGCACCTATCAGCTGGTGAGCACTGTGACTTTCTCACCAAGCACAGCTTCGTCCATTGGATAGAAGCTGTGCTTGGTACATATTGCAGTCCAGGCCTGTTCACTTGAATGGTCATGTGACCGATAAACATGACATCACTGGCCTAGGAATAGGCTGTCATGCTCATGGGATTCCACTCTTCAAACAGTTGATCAGCGGGGCTACAGGGAGTTGGACCCCCATGGATCAGAAACTGAATAGCTATGCTGAGGATAGGTTATCAATATTAAAGGGTATCTGTCCCTATAATCTTGTACCATTATCCGCAATAGTGTTGAGCGAATAAAAGTCAGTGAATTGGACTTATATCCGAATTTCAGGGAAAATCCAATTTGCCTCAAAGCCAAATTTTCTCATACTTCATGTTAACGAATCAATTTTCCCTGAATGGCAGTTACTACGTTAATTGTACAGCAAGTAAGGCGTCTAGATTGCTATTTTTTAATTTTCCTACTGCCCTGCATCTGTCGTTGTCAACGTTCAAAGTTGCACTGAAATACACAGTATGGACTGTTGTTCTGTGCTAATATAATGGAGAGGAGTCCTGTGTGTGTGCGCAGCAGTCCTGACAATGTATTTCAGGGCAGCTTTGAGTGTTGGCCACTGGGACTGGGGGGCAGTAGGAAAATAAAAAAATAGCAATCAGGATTTCTTATCTACAGTAGTACTCAAGTAGTACTACATATAATAGTTCAATATTGGGTGACATATTCCCTTTAAATGCTTAGACAGCCCCTTTAAAGGGAATCAGTGAACTCTGAAACACCCCCAAACTAGAGTAAGTGGTGTATACTGTGTCCAATTATGTAATTTTTGTCTTCATATTCAATTGCGTTTCGACCCTGGGCACCAACAAAACAGCAGTAAAATGCATTGTGAGGACTCCTGAGCTCACACAAATAATGGAGATGACTCAAAGAGGAGTCCTCTCAATGTATTTTACCTCTGGTTTGTCGGAGCACGGATTTCAAGTGAGTAAGAAGATAAAAATGACATATCTGAACTCAGCACTGCTTACACTGTACAGCACTCTAGTTTGGGGGGTGTTTTGGAGCTGACAGATTCCCTTTAAAGGGGGTATCTGGGATTAGAAAAAAGGCCATTTTCCCCCCACCCGAAGCAGCTCTGCTTTTGTCTATAGACTGTATTGCAGCTTCTTCTACTTTACGTGAATGAGGCTGAGCTGCAGTGCACAGCAGCGGGGGAGGGGATAGCCGCTGGCCTCATTGATGCACTCGCTGCTGTAAACTTGCAGGAAGTTTCTTATTTTGCTGTGGGAAGGTATCAGTCAGAGCGCATGAGCAGCGCTAGGACTCCTTTTCTGGCTAGATGCCAGATGACATATCAGAAGGAACACTATTGGAGAGGCGGGAGCCGCAGGAACGTTGCATGTACACCAGAGTGACTCCAACTAGTGTACACAAGGCCATTTAAAGGGGTTCTCCATTTTCCCTATATTGACAACCTACCCTCAGGATAGGTCATCAGTATCAGATCAGCAAGGTCCTGACTCCTGGCACCTGCGCTGTTCAGCTGTATGAACAGAATGCACTGCTTGTACTGTTTACCTGCTCGCCACCAGCATTACAGCGGTGAGCAGTGTAATTACAGCTCCGCCATCCCCATTCACTTCAATGGACGGCTATCCAAGTGACGCAGCCGTGCTGCAATCGAGACGCACACAGCCGATAACATTGCAGCCTTAAGTCGTGGTGTTTCATTAGTTTAATTAGGGCATGTATCATCCGCGCAGTTCTTGAACTTGGCCGCATCCCAAACTCCACACGATGGTACATTTTTCGAACCCTTAAAAGGGTTTTCCTATCTCAGACAATGGGGGCATATCGCTAGGACATGTCCCCATTGCTGCACCTACACTGAGAACAGAGCCCTGAAAGTGGTGGAGAGAGCATTGCGCATGCTCGGCCGCCCTCCATTCATTTCTATGGGACCACCAAAAATAGCCAAGTACTGGCTCAGCTATTACCGTTAACCCCATAGAAATGTATGGGAGCAGTGGCCTTTCAAGCGTGGTGCGCTCCCATTCACTATTCTAGGGGGACCACCACCTACCCCGCTTCGTTCTCAGTGTAGATGCGGGTACCAGGGGTGCAGATCCTAGTGATATGCCCCCATGTCTCAGATGGGAATACTCCTGGATAAATCATGTAAGGGTCCATTCACACGTTCGTATGTGTGTTTTTCCGATTTTTGTTCCGTTTTTTTCGGATCCGTGTTTCTGCAAAAACCTTCCGTTTTTACCAATTGAACATCCGCATCAGTTCCATTTTTCCACAAAAAAAAAAAACTAAGGAGGAATATATATTGCTAGGGTACTAAAATAAAATTTTGTTTCTATTTCCTGGAAACGGATCCGCAATTGCAGATGACATATTGATGCATTCTGCATGTCAACTGCATTTTTACGAACCCCTTGACTACAATGGGAACATGGACTGCATTTTGTGGACAATAGTAGGACAAGCTCTATTTTTTTTTCCGGAACAGAACAATTGAAATGAATTGGGTCATTGAAATGAATAGGTCCGCATTCCGTTCCGGAAATTTACGGAACGGATGAGGATTACAAAATACGGACGTGTGAATGGACCCTTAAGCAGAGAAGTGATCATGTGAATTGTAGTTGATAAAAACACGAAAACAGCTCAATAATTCTCAGAATCCCTTCTCTTGTCGGCTGCTGCTCCTACCTATAGCAAGCTTCCCATATTTCTATCATCGAGCCTTTACTCCCTGCATATTCCGACCTGTTGACGCTCAAGTCAATAAATATTGTTTCAGTCCCTGGATGGAAAGAGGATGTAACAGGAACCATTGTGACTCCATGCTACAGACTTACAAAAATAAATGTGAACAATACTGGAGTTTTTTTGGCCAGCAGGAAACCCCAACAATACTCCCACCTTTTTCCTGTGACTTACCCAGAGTTCCTTCCAGGCGACACAGATAACTGATATTACCCTGGAATCAGCTGAATGCCAACGAAAAAAAGAGGATATGCTGCATTGTGACATCTTATCTGATTGAAAACGGGCCGTATATTGTAAAAGGCAAAGGGCTTCATGTGACTTATTGTGGTTATCATCCATCATGTGCCTTATAATCACTTGTATTTAACTCTTTGTGGTCACTGCTGCTTTTATCATTCCACTTTCAATATCTTAGTGCAAGAAAGTTAAGTTAGACTGATCGTACACTAATTCTGGCAAATAGATATATTTGAGAACATAATGTATAGGGTGACACCGTTCGACTGCCTTACATAGGACTGCAAGTAAAAATGCTGCATTATCTTAAAGTGTAACTTTCTGGTAATTTTTCAGAATAATTTGCTGTGTGTACATGAGGAAGAACAGGATCGTTGACCATTAGTGTTGATCAAGCACCAAAGTGCTCGGGTGTTCTGGTGCTCGGGTAGAACACCTGGTGATGTTCAGAGCACCCGAGCACAATGGAAGTCAATGGGAGAACCAGAGCACTAAACCAGGCACCCCCTGCTCTGAAGAGGGGAGGGTGTCTGGCTCATGGGAAAAGGTCAGAAAATGATGGAAACACCACTGAAATAGTTTGGGAACAGCATGGGGAGGATGTCTGGATGCATCTTGGACTCCCAAGTATTTAGGATGTTCAAACGTTATACAGCAGACTTAGCGCAGGTCAGGCAATTTTGTGCAAATTTTCTCCCAAAAAAAAAAATATATTGCAGCCAGATAAAACAATAGTCCTTAGACAAAGGACTTTTGAAAAGAAAAACTAACCCTGCCTAACAAATTCCTATCCCAACACTATCTGTCCCTATTTGTAGCAGCTCTCCCGGACTAAGACTGAGCCGGGTCACATGTCACCGGGTGCTATATAGCACCCGATGACGCGTTCCAGGCCAGCCAATCACTGTAATGCCAGTAGCCAACATGGCAATGGCATTACAGTGAATGCCAGTACCTCCTTGCACGCTGATTGGCTGCGTAGCAGCCAAGAAACTTGCGGGGAAGGGACTCAAGCATGGTGCTCGAGCACACGCGGTGTTCGGCCAAACACCGCAATGTGCCGAGCATAGCTATGCTCGAGCAAATACAGTGTTCGGCCGAGCATGCTTGCCCAACACTATTGACCATTATTTGACGTTTATAGCACTTTATAACCTGCTATGTGTCTGTAATTCCCTTGCTGGAACAAGCTCTTAGCCAGCTCTTCCTCAAATACCACCAGATGTAAGATAGTTATCATATAAGTCAATGTTCCATCTATTAAACAGGCCTTAAAATATCATTTGGATAATAAGAAAGCCATCATCTCATCTGCAGACAGCTGTTTCAGGTTTATTGCCCCTCAACAGTGCAGAGAAGAGAGTACTAGCTTAACCCGGTGAGAGGCCTAGGTCAGGATTCAGGGGATACTATCTCTCCTTAGGGAGAGTGCCTAATCGGCATAAGGAGTCTTATAGGCCAGGCAATGCTCTAATGGAATTCTAGGAATATGGTATGCAAATGAGCTCCTTGCCTGCACTGTCTCCAATGAGCTGGTGGGTGGTAAGTAACTCTCTGTAGTACACCATAAGCAGCAAAAGTAATGGAGGACAGTACACAGCAGAAAAGAGCAGTGTAAATGTAAATCCAGCAGTGAAGTTATCACTAACAAACAAGCTGCAGTCTCTGTGACAGTCACTCTGTCTCTGCCTGTCTCCACCAGCCTCTTCCCTCCCTCTCCTGCTTCCCCTCTCCATAGACATCTATGTAATCTGATCCTTCAGTGAGCAGGTGGCCCATCTGAGAGTCTTTGAAGGGGAAGGAGAGCAGGAGAAGGAAACATCTTTCTCTGATAGGATATATTACAAAGTTTCTTATATTCGCCTTTTAGTGAGTTATCAGGATGCTTAAATGAAACCATCAAATGACTATTACATCTCTGCTACATCTGTAAACATTTTTAAATATACCTGTCAAGTTGCAAAAACCCTGTGAGGCGGCTTCTAATGTCCAGTTCCCTGTGGGAACAAGTTGAGTGTCCTGAGACACACACCCCTCTCTTTAACTTTGTCTTCCAATCTATAGGATGCAGAATGCAGATGTGACATTACACTTAACACAATCCAGTGACAAAGCTACGATTCATAGGGCTTAGTAACAAAATAAAATGGGGCCCTTTCCACCTAGTGTAAAAAAATTAAAACACCAGAATAATTTACAGGTATGTATAATAGCAGCATATATCATAAAATCTACATTATAGCAAAAAGCCATCATATTGTTATTTCCCACAAAAGGTATAATGTTCTTGCACCTGATTGGGCATCCTCAACCTCTGACCCCCAAAGCAAGCCATATGGCTGCCTATGGCTATAGCATATCCCATGACATAACCTATAGTGCAGGAGTTGTGCTTGTGCCATATACTATTACATACCTCCCAACCATGTAATTTTTTGTACCACAAGGTAGACCATTAGGGTACAGCCATATGGTCAGGTTTCCTAATGCAGTTTTGGAAGCCAAAAGGAGTCAGTCATAAAAAGAGAAAGTATAAAGGACAAAAACAATTTACTCTTTTTTTAGTTCACTCCTAGTTTTAGCTTCTAAAACTGCATCAGAAAACCTAATGGTAGTAGTCTTAAAGGAGGTGTCATGGACATTCCTATAACAGATAACAGGAGGTCTGTCAGATTGGCAACAGGTGGTTTAATCTGATATGTTTTCCATTTTTGTTGTTGGTTTTTACCACACCCTTTTCCCTCAGGTGTTCCTGGTGTGGTAATTGTCCCTCCCCTATTTATTGCTTCTTCTCCCACTATTCCTTGCGATTTATAGCTTCAGTGTTGTGGTGAGCAGCAGTTTAGTTTCAGCTGAGATCCTGGAGCCTCCATTTCTTAATTGAAAGATAAGTTTCCTTTTCCCTCCTGTTGTTTTGTTATTAGGCCTTAGGGAGACTTCTGTTCATCCTTCCTTTTGGAGGAACAGGTAGACTCATTCCTGTCATTAGTTTCCAGGGTCCTATGGGGTCAGTTCCGGTGTTTAGGTTCCTGTGTATGAACTTGCCTACATTTGAGGCCTTTTCATACTGGTAGACAGGATTTGAGCCAGGGTTTCCTGTAGGAGGTGTCCATCTTCCTTCCTTCCTTAGTTTCTAGGCCTAATCTCCTTTCCCTCCTACACTTTGTTTGGTCCCCCCCCCCACATCTGCGCGTGACAGGGGGTGATGCTTTGGCAAGTATGCCCCTCAAATAAATATTTCCAGTTGTTCCTTATGGATTGGGTGAGACTTAAAATATCCCTGGAATGTGCATTGAAATGTTTGGAGGAATGCTATTATGATTTTGGAGTGAGGACGGAAACTGAAGCGAACATAGTGAGAATGTACAGGCTGGGCCATGAAAAACAGGACCCTGTCTTGAGCGGCTGACAATTCATATGGCTTCAGATGAAGCTGTTTCAGTACAAGTCGACATGTTGTTCTGCCGACATGTGCCTGTTGGGATAATTTTCACAACTGATTTTCTCGGGCTCCTCATAATCCTCTCCTGGATGCCTGCAACGAGAGCAGGTGCCTGAACACGTGGTTGTCTATTGTTTATGGCATTGTCCACGGAGCGTGCATTATGCCACTTCCTCACCAGACCATGTATACTGCTTTGTGCAGGAACTAGAAAATCAAGAAATTGACTAGCAAAACAATCCTGCCCCAATCTCCGGCAGGAACACACAATATCATACCGTGAGTACAATTTAGTACAGCCGCAGTCAAACTGGAAAACCTATGTATTCGTATATATTATTAGAGAATTCTGAGTTAATAGTAAGGACTCCGTTATTCAGGACGCTTGTCTATTAACCAGAGTAAGGAGCGGCTGGAAAGAGTGTCTCTAGCTCTGGAGGACTCAGTCTATCCATGCATTACATGGACAGGCAATTGATCTTGATGGAAATGATGTAATGCTTCATTTCTCCTGTGGTGGCACTGCAGGGAAATCAAACACTTGCAGCTGAGTTCCTCCGGAGATTACAGTCTATACGTTATCACCAGGGAACCCATCTAAATAAAATGGATTGTTGAAACAGAGAGCCTTTTTAATTCTTTACCCTAAATGTTGATGTACAGTACTGAAAAATGTGACAAAGTATCACTAGAATATTCCACTGTAAAATTAACAAATGGATTGAATTTATATTTATTTTACAAGGGCCTACCTGACTAATGGTAACTCAACTATTGTCACCGCATTTCAGTCTACATGTAGTAATAAGATTACAGTTTTATCAGATGAGTTCACTGTGTGTTCCCAAACAAGGAATTTCTGGATTTTAGAACAGTGAAGATGGAGCTGCAGATGTTTCCAGCTCTAGGCCAAGGACATAAGAATAAACATAGTTAGGTTTCATTCACACGACCATCTTTTGTTTCTGTGTCCATTCCGTTTTTTTTTGCGGACCAGCAAAAAAAAGGAAGGTACTCCGTGTGCATTCCGTTTCCGTATGTCCGTATTTCAGTTCCGCCAAAAAGATAGAACATGTCCTATTCTTGTCCGTTTTGCTGAAAAGGGTAGGCATTGTTACAATGGATCCACACAAAAAAAATGAAAAATGGATGCTATACGGAACGTCATCTATTTTTTTTTCGGATCCGCAATTTGCGGACTGCAAAACACAGTCGTGTGAATGAAGCCTTAATGGGATGAGCTATAGAGAATGAAATCCCAATACTACAATGTAAGTGTTCTTAATGATATGAAAACGTTGACAGGGGGACCAGGTGAACTGCTAAGGATAATTCCAATTTCAATATACAGATGTAACGCCAAATATTTTATATTTGAAGCATATTAGTTACCATATTGGCTATACCTGCTGTCTTCCAAGCTGTACATACTACTGCAATGTTTCCTAACCAGGGTGCCCAAAAGTTACTGAGAACCTGGTCAAATGTTCTTTATAAAGTTGAGCACCAGCCATAGAAAGTTGTACCTTCTGCAATGGTGAAGGTATTATTTTGACTAATTGCTTAAATAGGCATGTCGTTCCTTACTTTTTCTCTTGGATGGACATGTCCTGACATGAGTGTCAGGAGATGACCAGCTTTCCAAAACAGCATGATTTCCTGATATTGTGTCATGAGATGTCTATCATATGACTATGTGCTGCCCCCCTCCCAGTGGCTGCATAGAGAATTGCAGACTGTCAAGGGTTTTGCTAGCATGTGACAATATTGTATTGAATTGGTTTTGTTTTTTCAATATTTTTGTTGAATTGGAGTCTGTAACCAAATTTGAGAAAAAGTAAGGGTGGGCATATCTGTAGGTGCCTGGCAAAAGGGCACACAACAATCTGGACCAGAATGTTTAATGATAAAATGTTTTATCCACTGAGATGGAAAAAGTTTTTGGGGCTTCCTCCTTAACCTCTTCAGGACCTAGACAGTTTTTACCTTCCTGGCCCAGCCTAATTTTCCAATTATGACATGTGTCACTTAATGTAGTAATACAGTAATTTTGGAATGCTTTTACCTATACAAGTGATTCCAATATTGTTTTTTTTTTAAATCCAACATTTACAAAAAATTTGAAACAAATTTGCAGTTTTTTAAAATCCAAATGTCTCTGCTTTTAACAGATAGTGACACCTATAATTATTGGTTAGTCACATTCCACATATGTCTACTTTATGTTGCCATCATTTTGTAAATAACCCCATTTTGGAAAATAAAACCTTCAAAAAATTCATATAGGGGTATAATGATTGGTTTGACCCAACAGGTGTTTCATAAAAAATTTTAAAATTAGGACATGACAATTCTTTTATTATTACAGTGTACTTCCCGGTTTAAGAAGCACCCTACGTGTGGCCCTATTTTTTTGTCTGGACATACAAAAGGGCTCAGGAGTAATAGAGCACAATGTGCAATTTGAGTCCCAATGTGGTGATTTACATTGCTCTACTAACTGTAGAAGCTCAAGGGTGAAATAATAAATGGAACCCCCGAGAAGTGACCCATTTTCGTGCGAGATCTTCAATCAAGATGACGGCGGCCGGCACTTTGTAAGTAAATGGTTGGGGTAAGTATAAATTTTTTGTTTTTGTTTTTTACACTATTTCAAGGAAAATCGATTTACGAGGAAATTCAGTTACACGATAGATCAAATTTTCCCTGAAATTTGGATCGAAGTCCACCTCATGGACTTTTGATTCGCTTAACACTAATTGGCTTATTTTAAATCAAAATTTTATGCCAAAATTACAGCCCAATTTTGGCACAAAATGTTGCTTCTTAATGGTTGCTGCTTGGGGAAGTGTCCCTTTAAATGTCTGCATTAGCAAGTCATATAATGCAGTTAGATATAAGGGAAAATCCTTGATCTCAAATATCTTTTATGATATGTGTGAACAGGCAAATAACGGTACAATTTTATTATTTTTAAGCGCATTACATAAATATATTTGCTAGCCATTGGCAGTCCTTTTAAACATATAATGTGAAAGATACAAGTGCACAACGCGTTCTTATGTGTGACATGTTTCTGTCAATTCACAGCCTCTTTAATGGATATGGAAATGTAATGTGCTTTATGACTGCAGTCAATAGAGGACAAGTGAATATAAAACTGTCAAGGTAAATTATAGATGCTGCAATGGAGGGTTTTCATAATCACTATTTACTGCCGGTAAATATCCATTATGGAGTGGGGCTTGGTCTTCTTAAACATGTGGTATGGATGATGAAATATTTAGAGAAAGGCGGATAAACAATTTTAGATTACCGTTAATTACTTTGAGAGTGGGCACTAGATGACCTCTCTGCGGGTCTCCAGTCCTCTGGACAGTGCATTAATTGCCGGCTAATGCAATCAATTTCCATTTCTTCCAGACTTCTTTATGAAGTCTGAGCCATCTACTGTAATAACGTCAATGCCATGTCAGGGAAATGTCTCATTGTCTCAAGAAAGTTCTTATCTCAGGTAGGAAAAGACTGATAATACATACTGAGATAGCTATAATCAGTCCTGCTTGCTTCACTGGGCAATGCAACATGGTGCTCCATATGGGTTGTGTGTGGTATTGACTGGGGCGGGGGTACAATACCAAACACAACCAGGTGTGGCACTGTTTTTGAAAGAAAGCACTTATGATTTTCCAAACCTTGTGGGTCATTTATTATACTGGAATCTGCCTATATTAGACATATTTTAGGTGCAGATTGCATCACAATGGTTAGTTGTGCCACAATCTGCAACTTTTTCCTGCTCACACCAGGTTTAAAATCGTGGGTGCACAGTTACTGTATTTTTCGCTTTATAAGACGCACCACAGATTTTAGAGTAGCAAAATAAGAAAAAATTATTTTCCATCAGACCTCAGATCACCTTTTCCGACCCCATCAGACCTCAGATCAGCCCACTCAGCCCCCATCAGACCTCAGATCAGCCCACTCAGCCCCCATCAGACCTCAGATCAGCCCACTCTGCCCCATCAGACCTCAGATCAGCCCACTCAGCCCCCATCAGACCTCAGATCAGCCCACTCAGCCCCCATCAGACCTCAAATCAGCCCACTCAGCCCCCATCAGACCTTAAATCAGCACACTCAGCCCCCATCAGACCTCAGATCAGCCCACTCAGCCCCCATCAGACCTTAAATCAGCCCCCATCAGACCTCAGATCAGCCCACTCAGCCCCCATCAGACCTCAGATCAGCCCACTCAGCCCCCATCAGACCTTAAATCAGCCCACTCAGCCCCCATCAGACCTCAGATCAGCCCACGGGATTTCTCTTCAGGCGCGCTTTCCACCAGCGAAGATTGGTGAAAGCACCCTGTTCTGTAAATAAGCCTCAGCCTGTACCAGGCTTCCAGGTTCATTGTTAGTATATCCCAGTTCAGGCCACTAGGTGGCAGCAGTGAACTGTGATATAATGATTTCAATACAGACTAATGGAGCAATTTACATCTGATGATTGTAAGTTGTGGTCCACTTAGGGGACTTAAAAAGTAAAAAAATAAAAAAAAAGTTTTGAAAATATTTAAAAAAACGTAAAATCACCCCATTCTCCACACAAAAAAAGAACAAAATGGCATTATAGGCATGCAAAAACACCCATACTTTTAAAATATTGAAAAAAAGTTTGCCTATATGGTGTAACAGAACACTATCTCCCAAGAAAATTGAATAAAAAGTAATAAACACACCCCAAAATGACAGGCTGTGTACTTAAGCTTTATTTAGCCTTTATTTTCAAAATTTCCTGTGGGGATTTGAACTTACAACCTACTACATTACAGACAAGTACCTTAACCACTGGGCTATTGAGCTCAGTGTTAAGTGAATGGTGAAAAACCTCATAGAAGTTCTCTTGTATAATGCAAGAGAACCTCTTAGGAGGTTTTTCAATATCAGAGAAACCTCTATGAGGTTTTTTACCATTGACTTAACACTGAGCTCAATAGCCCAGTGTTTAAGGTACTTGCCTGTAATGTAGACGGTTGTGAGTTCAATTCCCCACATGAGTATTTTAAAATTAGAGTCTAAACTAGACTTCTAAATATACAGGGTGTTCCCAAGCATAGTGGGAATACCCCTTTCACAGTTCATAACACTAACTCCATATATGGACATAGCCATATATGGAGTCAAAGCAGGGACTCCTAACCTGGGAAATTCCCCACTCTGGAGTCCCGACTGAAGCAGGGGGCCCCCTTAGAGGATCAGGTCTCACTGCAGCTGTCTCCACCAGTCCCCTGGTTAGGGGCAGTGGTAGATTGATTCAGGATAAAAAGCCCTAGCAACGCCCCTGGGGGTTGGTATAATAGATTAAAATTTATTAGAGAAGTATTTTTATTGGACAAGATGTGGTTAAAAGAAAAAGAAGTTGAGGTTTCGAAGTTGGGCTTTAAAAAAAGGTAGAAGAACCTGAGTGTAGATATCGAAAGGAATTGTCATCTGATATGAGGTTGCGGTGGCAGATGGCTCAAGACTCATGTAATAAATATAATTTGCAGAAAGCTCAAGAACCTGTCTTTATTAATTTGAAGGATTTTTTTAAGCTAGTAGGTCAAGTAGGCCTCCTAGCATCGATTATAAGTAATGAAAAAGCAGTTAACACACAGTTATTGAGACCGAATGGGATACAATTGTCTCACATTTTTGCTAATTATTACCAACAACTTTATTTATCTAAACGTGGCTATGGTGTTAGAATATCTTAACTTAATTCAGTTACCCTCCATTGCAAAAGAGCAAAGGGAGGAGTTGGATGGGGCTATCTGCATTGAGGAACCTAGAAGAGTGTTGAAGCAGTCCCCCAACAATAAGGTCTGGATGGTAGTTCTTGTGAGTTCTATGATAAGTTTCAGGACTTAGTTTTTATTTCGTTTTTGGAGACCTTTAATGCTGCTATTTCTGAGGTTGCCTTGCTGTCCTCTATGGATGAGATGGTTATACCTTTGATACCCAAAAAGGGTAAATCTCCAATGGAGATTAAAGACTACCTTCCAATTTCTCTGTCACCAGCGACCTCCCTATCCAACTGTTTCCATAGATCAGGGGCTAATTGGCCATAGACCTTACAGGGAAATTTCCCAGTGGGCCAATGCCCAGGGAGCCGGCCATTTGAAGTTTTTGGGGAGGTATTTTGTGCTGCTGGCAGTATTTTGTGATGGACTGTGGTATTTGGCTCTGTTGGGTTGGTATAATGTGCCACAATATGGTATTGCTGGCCCTGCCTTCCATCAGTTTGGACCCAACTACAAAACCAGGCCACTTTTAGTATTTTTTCCAGGGCCTTTAAGTTCCCATTCTTCCCCTCTTTTGTTGATGTGAGGCTCCATTCCCGAGTATTATACTGTTTCTTAATATGCAAATTAGACCTTTATTGTCATGAGGGCATCACTATTGCTCTTGTTGCACCCAAACTCCACTAATTTCTTTGGCCACCACCTCTCTCACTGCTTTGCCACTGCCTGTCCCTATCAATCAAAGCAATAAGGAAAGGGCTGGCCACAGAAATGAGTGCCGTTTGGGTGCAACAAGAGCAATGGCGATGCCTTCATTGCACCAAAGGCCAAATTTGCATATTAAGAAAAAGTACCATAACTCGGGAACAGAGCCTCAGTTCAACATAAGAAAAACACTCTTTTAATCAGGTGAACCACAACTATATGTCTATGGAAACAGTTGGATAGGGAGGTCGCTGGTGAAAGATTCCCTTTAAAGATGCATATGAAGCTGTTGGCTAAGATTTTATCCAATCGATTGTTAACAACAATTAGCACAATAATGCACCCAGATCAAACTCGTTTTGTACTGGGGAAATCTATAGCTTATTACATACAATGCATCTAAATGTGCAATATAATTAGTCCTGCTTTGGTTATGGAAGCCTTTTTGCAGTTGATGCTGCTAGGGCATTCAATACGGTACAATGGGAGGGGGATTGCAGGTTATTGTACAAAAATTGGCTTTTGGAAAAAAATGTATTGGATGGGTAAAGCTATTGTATAAAATTCCAAGACCTAGGGTAGTAGTTAATGGGGAATATTCCAAATGACATACCGGTAAATTAGATTTTGGTACTAGTCAAGACTGTCCCCTTATCCTTCGTTATTTGCAATTGTGATAAAACCATTGGCCTCCATGACTAGAGCTGATTCATGGATTGAAGGTTTTTGTATTTTGAGTTGTAGGGAGATGATTTCATTATATGCAGATGACATGCTATTATTCATAAGGGATATTAGGGAGGTGGAGCATGTCTTCTGCCTGCATGGAGTTTTACTGGAATAAGTCTTGCTTCTTACTGCTGAGGAATAGTATAAGTACTGAGGTATTACAGCATGGGATAAGAGCAGTAGATAAGATCCAATATTTGGGTATATGGATATCTGGTAATGTTTGAATTTTGTTGAATTGTTTCTCCATTGTTATCACAATACTTTGTAGGACCACCTTTCACTGCAATTACATCTTCAAGTCTTTTGGGGTTTGTCTCTACCAGCTTTACACATCTAGAGACTGAAATTTTTGCCCATTCTTTTTTTTCAAAATAGCTCAAGCTCAGTCAGATTGGATGAAGAACGTCTGTGAACAGCAGTTTTCATGTGTTGCCAAAGATTCTCAATGTGATTTAAGTCTAGACTTTGACTGGGCCATTCTAACACATGAATATGCTTTGGTCTAAACCATTCCATTGTAGGTCTGTCTATGTTTAGGGTTGTTGTCCTGCTGGAAGATTAACCTCTGCCCTAGTCTCAAGTCTTTTTGCAGCCTCTCCAACAGATTTTTCACCAAGATTTCCCTGTATTTAGCTCCAACCATCTTCCCATCAACTCTGACAAGCTTCCCTGTCCCTGCTGAAGAAAAGCATCTTCACAGCATGATGCCATCACCATGTTTCATAGTGGGGATGGTGTGTTCAGGTTGAAGTGCAGTGTTAGTTTTCTGATACATATAGGGGGTCATTTATTAAGACTGGCGTTTTAGACTCAGGTCTTAATAACCCCGTCTGCTGGTGGTGGATCCACCGAAGTCATGAAGTTGTGCTGGCATCTACATAACTTTGGCACATCCACCAACAGTTTAAATGTAAAACAGCTGCCTTGCTGGCTTAAATTTAGACTATGTTCTACGCCTAAAACAGGCATAGGAAATGATAAATGAGAAGGGCCTGTCGGCCCATCACCTTCCCAGCCCACACCATGACCCCCTTTTTTTAGAACTGGCGTGAGCGGGGAAAAGTCGCAGATTGCAGTGCAAATAACCTTTGCACCGCAATCTGTGAGGGATATACGTCAGTTAGTAAATGACACCCATAGTGTTTTGCATTCAGGCCAAAACATTCAAATTTGGTCTCATCTGTCTAGAGCACCTTCTTCCACATGTTTGCTGTGTCCCCTACATCGCTTGTGGTAAACTGCAAATTGGACTTCTAATGGCTTGCTTTCAAAAATGAAAAAATTCTTCTTGCCACTCTTCCATGAATGGCAGATTTGTTGAGTATACGACTAATATGTGTCTTGTGGACATATTCTCCCTCCTGAGCTGTGAATCTCTGCAGCTCCTCCACAGTTACCATGGGCATTTGGGCTGCTTCTGTGGTTAGCGTTCTCCATGCCTGGGCTATCCGTTTAGGTGCATAGCCATGTCTTGGTAGGTTTGCAGTTGTGCCATACTCCTATTTTCACATGATGGATTGAACAGTGCTCTGTGAGATGTTCAGAGCTTTGAATATTTTTTATAACTTAATCCTGCTTTACACTTATCCACAACTTTATCCTTGACCTGTGTGGTGTGTTCTTTGGATTTCATGATGCAGTTTGAACTAAAATCTGAGGCCTTCACAGAACAGCTGTAGTTATCCTGAGTATACATTACACACAGGTGGACTATTTACTAATTAGTTGGCTTCTGAAGGCAATTGGTCACACTGGATTTTATTTAAGGGTATCATGAGTAGAGGGGGCTAAATACAAATCCATGCCACAATTTTCAGATTTTTATTTATTAAAAATTTTCAAAACCATGTATCATTTTCTTGTCACTTCACACATACTTGCTACTTTATGTTGGTCTATCACATAAAATCCCCAAAAATACATTTAAGTTTGTGGGTGTAACGTGAAAATATGTGGAAAAGTATGAATACTTTTTCAAGGCACTTTATTTTGGTAGATCGAATATATAATATTGTTGAGGGGCACATCAGGAGGCATTATAGTGGGTGAGGGGCACAGCAGGGGGCATTATGTGGTGTGAGGGGCACAGCAGGGGGCATTATACTGTGTGAGAGACACAGCAGGAGGCATTATACTGTGTGAGGGGCACAGCAGGAGGCATTACACTGTGTGAGGGGCACAGCAGGGAGCATTATATGGTGTGAGGAGATAGCAGCGTGCATTATACTATGTGAGGGAAACTGCAAGAGGCATTATACTGTGTGAGGGGCACAGCAGGGAGCATTATATGGTGTGAGGAGATAGCAGCGTGCATTATACTATGTGAGGGAAACTGCAAGAGGCATTATACTGTGTGAGGGGCACAGCAGGGGGAATTATACTGTGTGAGAGACACAGCAGGGGGCATTATACTGTGTGAGGGGCACGGCAGGGGGCATTATACTGTGTGAGGGACACAGCAGGGGGCATTATACTGTGTGAGGGGCACGGCAGGGGGCATTATACTGTGTGAGGGACACAGCAGGGGGCATTATACTGTGTGAGGGGCACAGCAGGGGGAATTATATTATGTGAGGGACACAGCAGGGGGAATTATACTGTGTGAGGGGCACAGCAGGGGGCATTATACTGTGTGAGGGGCACAGCAGGCAGCATTACACTGAGTGAGGGGCACACCAGGAGGCATTATACTGTGTGAGGGGCACAGCAGGGGGCATTACACTGTGTGAGGGGCACACCAGGAGGCATTATACTGTGTGAGGGGCACACCAGGGGGCATTATACTGTGTTGTAATATGTCTTCATAGGTCAAATGTAGAATCTTAGTTTAGTTACAATCGATGAACATCTTAATATTAATATATAAAATCCAGGATCCTCCACCCTGGGAACCTAACGTATCCAGTTGCACATTTTCTAAAGATGATGCAGTCAGACATGGGAAACAGTCCGGGAAATGGTATGCATGGGTATGTAGTCCGAATAGAAAATATCCAGGATTATTATATGCGCATTGGTAATTAATGATATTACTATAGCATATGATATGCTATTAGCTAGATTTTTACTATAACATTTGAAAAAGGTTTTCAAATTTCATGTTAGGCAACAGATCAGGCAGGCTTTTCCAGCCAGGAACACCCTGTTGGATCCGTTCCTAACAGGTACAACCGTGCGATAGACCCCATTATAGTGAATAGGGCCACACAGAATTCCGACAGCGCACAGTTGTGCCCGGCAGGGACGGATCCGACAGGCTGTTCCCAGCTGGAAACCAGTGTTAAACAAGCCTTACTGGTCATGCAGATGAAATGGGCCAGAAAGAATGAGGGAAGAGAGCAAATGTTGCTTTTTGATCTGCTACCATCCTGACCTTCTAAGCAGTTTTGCTGTCATTAGCCACTTGGTTTATTTTTTATGTGGTTTTTGTTTCATATTGTAATTAAAGTACAGTAGTTTACTTTACGTACAAATGTGACAGTAATAGTGTTGTAAGCTGATTTGTTCTTCATGTCAGATTTTCTCTGTTGTGTAGTCACTATTGCTACCACAAGTATAGAGGTTCTGTGGTTGGCTCTGTGATGGAGACCCTGAGGCTGGCACTGTTATGTAGATAGGCAGATAGACATTTTAGACGCGGGTCTTAATAAAGTCCCATAGCTGGCGGTGGATCCGCCGAAGTTATGAAGAGGTGCCGGCCTCTCCATAACTTCGGCGCATCTAGCGCTAGTTCTAAATGTAAGACAGCTTCCAAGCTATCTTACATTTAGACCTTTTCTACGCCTGCCCGTCCCCTCCCCCCCACACCATGCCTACAATTAGAGATGAGCTGATCTATTCGCCGCTTCGTAGATTCAATACAAATCTTCGTTTTTTTCTACACCAAAGCGAATCCGAATCTTTTCAGATTCGCTTCGGAAGATTCTTCTTAAATCTTTGTACGCTAATGCTACGTACGCATCTGATAATTTGTGCGCTAATGTGTAGGTATTAACTTAAGTAGAGTACTTTTACTGTATATTCGTTCTTTGTGCTTGCTTAGACACTAATACGCTAAAGCTTCGTACGCACTTTGTACACTCATGCATACGTATTCGCTGGAATGTTCGCAGAACACAATTATTTTTTTAAAGCAACTTGAACCAAATCGAATCTTATCCGAGGCAAATCTTTTTAAAAATTTGTCGAATATTCGCCAAAGCAAATCTTGAAAGATTTCGCTCATCTCTGCCTACAATTTTAGACCTGGTGTGAGCGGGGCGAAGTCGCATCTGCGCCTGAAATACGCCTAATTTAGGTGTACTTCAGCACATAAATGTGACTAGCTTTAAAATGGGAGCACTGATGCTGGCAGTGATATGGGTGCACTGCGGGAGGCTGATTATGACACTTTGGGGCTAATTTATCATTTGAGGTTTTTTTTGTGTCAGTTTTAAGTTTGGCTTTGCTTTGTGTGCCTGCACCAAATTCATGAGCGGGTGTACCTTAATAATACATGTGGTGTGAGTGTAATGTGGTTACACATTTAGGTGTCAATGTAGACCAGGGGTTTGCCTGGCGTGAGATGCGACTTTTGGAAAAGTCACGCATAGTAAATGTGGTCTAATCCTGGTCTATTCTGGAGTTTCATCTAGAAAATGGAACTCTTGCAGAATTGATGTAGAGACCAAAATGTCACAAAAAGCCACAAGAAAAAAAATTGCAAAAACACCATCTGCAACTTTTGTAGGCCAGAAAAAAAGAGGCATAAATTCAGTTCATCAATGAGCCCCTTTATGTCTACTATATGAACACTGTAAATTATATGGGCATTATATGGCAGTACCTTATTTTTAAGGTCATATTAATGCTCACATCCCATATGTAATGTGTCATGCATATCTAACCACTTTTCTTTATTTCCTCTGCTGTATGATACCGTGCGGTATATTAAAGCAGCTCTTTGAGTTCTGGCTTCCTTGTAGGTGGACGGTCTTCTGTAATTAGAAAAGATCTTCTTTGCAGGAGATTAAAGTCATTGGTTATGTCCTATGTACTGTACAGTTGTTGCCCGGAGAAATGAAAACTCCAGGCTCGAAGTTCTTAAGTGAGTCACACAAAGTCACTGGCACAGAAAAACTCTGTGTTAATCTTTTGCTTCTTTTACTATTATGCACATTTTAATATTTTATGTTTTTTACGTTTTTTTTCTTTCCATTATATTAGTGTAGAGGGATTTTCCCATCTTATAAAGTGATAACATATCCCTAGGAAATGCCATCACTTTATGATCGATAAAGGGTCTGATCTGCGGGGTCTGTATTGTTGCGTCCAGAGTTAAAGGGGTTGCCAGAAAGAATCTTTTTATGATGAGGGATACCATTTATCCCTTTGTCATGACCCGTAAATGGCGAACAATTTTGCATTTACTAACAGTGAATCTGAAATACTTATTGAAGAAAGCCTGAGAAAGCATAGCACAGCATGGGACATGGGGGGGGGGGCTCAAAATAATTATCAGAAAGACCTTCAGGTCATTCTCATTACTGGGAGCCACCAATGGGCAAAGGGGATTTAATGGTCATATGGGCACAAGAGTGAATATTTAATTACGATGAGAGGAACCTATGGTTAAGATGTCTTCTTTACAATAAGTAGAATGAAGCCTTCCAGATATGATGCTAAGGATCAGCAAGTAATTATTATATCTGGACATTTATTAGACTGTTAGACTCCAGAAAAGATTTACCGTACTTTTTTCTCTTTTAATTTACGCACTTACGGTATATAGCGCTAACATATTCCACAGTGCTTTACAGACATTAGCGTCGGGCTCCCCTATGTCTTTGGAGTGTGGGAGGAAACCGGAGAACCCGGAGGAAACCCACGAAAACACGGGGAGAACAAAAAACTACATGCAGATGTTGTCTTTGGTCGGATTTGAACCGGGGACCCCAACGCAGTTCTGTATTTGATAACCCTTTTTGCAGTTCCTGGTGTGAGGGGTGCAGATGCCAGATACAAATGGCTAGTCCAAAATGTTTTTGGAAGATGATTCTGAGAATTTAATTTATATAAATGTATATATATATATATATATTTATGTCCTTCCAAAACTTTTTAATTAGTCCCTTTTTCCTAGTATATTTTTATTTGACATAATTTTCCTCATAGCTTTAAATATGCTGTGTCTCTAGCTTAGTTCAATTAATTTATTTAATCTATACAGCGAACAACTGTAATTTGATACAGTATCTCTTAAAGGTGAAGAACATTCGTTTTGCGTCCATTTCCTTTTGCCCTTAATATCTTTCAATATCCTTATCCTCACATGGTCCTCTGTGCATGCCCATATGATGAGCCTACCAGTGCACCGCCACTGGCACATACGCACAGACCAGGTCTCTGTAGGAATCCAACTAATGTGTCCATGGCATCTGTGCATGCGCACCTCCAGACGCAATCTAGCCGGGGAGGTGAGAAATGTTCTTCCTCTTCCTTTTTATAGACAATACTAGGCTGATATGTATATATACTGTATATATATATATATATATATATATATATAGAGAGAGAGAGAGAGAGAGAGGATAGCGAGAGATGTATCCATTGCTCCTTATTAAGTTACCATTAGATCTCCCCCCTTATCCCTATTAAACCATACCGTAACTATCAGAGCATGTGCAATGGGATTTTTTAGATAGACTATTTAAAATGACACAGTGCTGTCTGACCGGTTGGCTGCAACACTTATCATAGCTGATATGATCATCATTTTTTGCGACTGAGCACCAAGCTTAGTCCACTGATGAAAAGTGTCAGGACATTTGGCTAGGTAGGGTCTTCTAATCTAGAGACAGCCACCTATAAGTGGGGCTTCCCCTTTCTGGGTGAAAATTCCACTTTTAACCAGGGGCATCTGTTAGCAAAAGGGACAGAGTCCCAGACCAATTTTGCCTAATAGCGGATATTGGACAATAGACCTTCTTTGCACATGACACTTTATAGTTTGAATATCTACAGAAACTTTTGAACACCTGGACTGCTTCCATTATAACCCAGACCAATCGCTTCTGTGATCCTGCAATTTCTCCAGTCCAAGTCTATGCGCCAAGATTATCGATGGTGACAACAACCATACCATGAATTCCAAATACAATGAAAGTTTCAAATTTTCCAGCAGACATCAAAACATAAGTGACCATGAAAGAATATCAATTTAGACTATAGTTTGGTTTTGATTAACCACATCTGTCCTCACTAGACCTCGCCTTAGACCTTTTAGCTTTATTGTTGACCTTGTATCTAACATTTATTTTGCCAAGTGATTAATTAATTAATAACTAGAAATAAAAGTTATATTTAAAGAGTAGATATATCCCCTCAAACTCAGTGATAGTGTTTATTATACATACCTACTGATTCTCACCTGATCTCACCAGATTCCATCAGTAGAGGCATCATATTATACCACTGAATCCTGTTTTACACTCCCTTTTGGACTGATAATATATGAGCTAATTTGTTTACCGTGGTATTTCCACCAGGATAACAATGTTTCTGTCTTGTTAATGAGCCTGACATAACCCATACACAGGTGTAGAGCTGTTTCCAAAAAAGTAAAAAAATAAAATAAAATTATACTACCATTTGAAATATTATTTTAATACAGTCTTTTTTCCATTTGGGGAACTGAAATTAAGACAAAAAAATTCTTACCCAGTAGATGTTATCATTAAAGAGTTATTTCGGGAAGGATCCATTACTCGCTCACTATGGAGTCAGTCTTGCCTGCCAATTGTATTTAAAGGTGTTGCACATGGCATCACATCTGAACTCTTCTTAAAGGGCAATTGCCATCTGAAACATCACTAGAATATGCCATCAATGTAATTAAGGTGTGGGTCCCACTCCTCTCTCCAGAACGAGGTCACACTCCATTCCTCATGGCCTCCCTCCTTTCTTCACTATGGGAGTTCCAAAAATGGCAGAGCCCCGACTCAACTATTTCTAGCAATCCCATAGCAGTGAACAGAGACATGGTTCACTCCGCTGTCGTCAGAAATCACATTGCAGTGAATGGAGAGCAAGCAAATGCATTGTGTTTTCCTTCACTTTAGGGGCCCCATTCTGAAGATGAGATATGCCATCAATGTCCCAGATGGGGCAACCCCATTGTTGATGATAATAACTTATGTATAAGTTTTATGGATCTGTATTACGCCACATGCCGTAGATCCATACTTTACCTTTTTGTCCAACTGATTTTACCTAGAGGTGTTAGGTTTGTAGTTTCTTCTAGAAGCTGTGAACAAAAATTGCGTGCCTGAATATGGAGGTTCTTCAAGAGGAGAATATGGGGCCTTCATCAAGGCAGTAAATGGAGGCATATGGACTGCCTTTGATTTGCTATGTAGGTCACAGAGTCTGTGTATGGAGAAATTTCATGTGTATACCCTTATATACGTAGGGCCTGGTGACCATTAGAGTCCATAAATGACCATAAACTGAAGAATAAATTGTCTATCGCCAATCTTAGTCGACAATCCATATATGCAAATAACTTTTTCTTGCAATAATTTAGTTACAAGGAAGAACATACAAGGCTAGAACTTTCCCTCTGAAACAGCTACTTTTTAATTTAGTTGGACTCCAGGGAGGCAATAGATATTCAGAATCATGTAATTGCTGGTGTACCTTGAATAACAAATCAGCTGCCGTCATTTCTTCTGAATATTCATTTTAACATAATAAAGCCTTCTATATTTACATTTTCTTGGGGAAAAAAATGAGATGACAATTGAGCCCTCTAGCATTTCGGAAAGGTGAATGAATCATCTGGTATTTTATTTTCCCTTTTATTGTAAAATATCATAAGTTCAGTGTGGTCCTTACCGCCGTCCACATTCTCTTGAAATGAAAATTGTGGTTTAGATTTCAGCAGATGTATTTCCCACAAAACGATTTCCTCATTCCGAGAGTGTAGCACTGAAAAGTAAACATGCAGTAGAAAATTAGAATGGTGTTGGATATTTATGAGATCAACTTTTTAAAGCAAACTGAGAGTTTCAAAGAGAAGAGTAGGTGGAAGAATAAAATGTTGGAAAATATTACAAAATTTTATGTACTTAAAGGGATTATCCCATGAATAATGTAAAAAATGAAAATCAGACATCATATAGTACATGACAATCTCTTCCTAACAAAGCTAGAACCAGCCCTGTACCTCACATGGATCCAGAGATATCCCCATTCATTGCTCTGCTAGATTTCTATCAAGCTGACAGCTCAAGGGGAGTGTCTTTTCTGCTGCAGCTAAGGGGTCCATGCTCTCCCTATCACAGCTCAGGAGGCGTGTCCATGCTCTCCCTATCACAGCACAGGAGGCAGTTGAAGGATGAAACCAAGCATGTGCTGCCATCTCAGTGAGCAGGTCAAAGAAATAAGAAAAATAAGCAGGGGATACTAGATACACTCTATTGAATAACTCAGTGGCTATACAGAATTTTTAATCACATGCAATTACAAAAGTATTCAGATCCAGGAGCTGGTTTAAAAACTGTAGAATATTTTTCATGGGACAACCTCTTTAAAGGAGAAAAAATGTAATTTAAAAGCCCATTTACCCCATATGTAAAGTCAATATATACCTTTACAATCATTTTCTAGTACTCCAAAACACATGGAAAGTCAATTTTGATCATCTACCATTTTTGTTTATGCTTTTCTTATGTAGATACATGTGTCTCCTTGGTTACAGACTACAAACAAACCTTGTGTAGTCTGAACCTGCAACCATTTTTAATTTCTATTATCTGGGAGAGGAGCAGACAGTCGGAAGGGAATAAAAGTGTAAGAAATGCAAGGCTAGAAAGGGTTTGCTTGAGGTCAGTGACCATAGAGAGAAACTTGTCTATATAGAAGCTGTAGATGCAAAACCGTAGGATTTTAATGAGGGTTTCTAAGTGTTTTATACTGATGACCTATCCTGAGGTAGGTCATCAGTATGTGTTCAGTGGTGGTCCAACTTCTGCCACCCCTTTTAATCAGCTGTTTGGTGCTGCAGAATTCTTGCAGCTTACCAACCACAGTCCCATCCATTGGATAATGGCTGTATTTGGTATTCCAGCTCAGCCCCATTCACTTAAAAGGGACTTAGCTACACCTAGGCCATGCGACCAATGAACTTGATGTCACTGGCCTAGGAAGAGACTGAAGCATTTACCGGCCTCTTCAAACAGCTGATTAGTGGTTGTGCCGGGAGCAGGGTTGCCAACTAGAATTTTTCCTTTTTCTGGACAACTTATCCCGAAATCATAGACATCCAACATTTTCTATGGAGAAATTGGAAACCATAATAAATGATAAAGGTGATAAGTAATACATGTCTATAGCTCAATATACTGATAAGACCTCATTACCAGCATTTATTGTGAGCTGTAAGATCATGATAATTACCAGCAAAATAATCTAGTCAAGAACCACCAGTCTTGAAAAAAATCATGGACACAGAAAAAAAGTCAATAATTTTTACGGACTGTCCAGAAATTTATGGACGGTTGGCAACCCTGGTCGGGAGTTAGATCCCCACCAATTAGATACTGATGACCTATCCTGAGGATAGGCCATCGATATTAAAGGGTTATTCTCATTTTTGACAATGGGGGCATATCGCTAGGATATGCCCCCATTGTCTTATAGGTGCGGGTCCCACACCCCGCACCTATTTCCAGAACGGAGCCCCCGAACTGAATGAGGGCGCACTGCGCATGCGCAGCCGCCCTCCATTCATTTCTATGGGGCCGCCGAAAATAGCCGAGCGCTGGCTCGGCTACTTCCGTCGGCTCCATAGAAATGAATGGGAGCGCACCGCGCATGCACGGCCCGGCTCCCATTCATTTCTATGAGCGGCGCGGGGAGCTGCGCCTGGTGGTGGCCGGACCCCCGGAAACCTGGGGTCCTCCAGGCGCAGCGCTCCCCGCTCCGTTCTGGAATAGTATACCTATAAGACAATGGGGGCATATCCTAGCGATATGCCCCCATTGTCTAAGATGAGAATACCCCTTTAAACACTCGTAAAACCTCTTTAATTAAAATGATTTGCTGTGGTTCCATTTTTTTATTTTAAATATAATGAAAAAATAAATAGTCAGAAAGATGACCGCACTGTAATCTTTAAGATACAAAAAAATCACTTTTCTTTACCTTATTCCTATACAAATATATTGCAAGAAGTCACAAACTTCATAAGCAAGTGCCTCTAAGGCCCTAGTGTCTTCCTAAATTAACATGTGATCATTGATGTGGATATTGGTTCAAAACCACATACTAGACCTCATGTAAAAAGTAACATAGTAACATAGTAACATAGTTTATAAGGCCGAAAAAAGACATCTGTCCATCCAGTTCGGCCTGTTTTCCTACAAGTTGATCCAGAGGAAGGCAAAAAAACCCTGTGAGGTAGAAGCCAGTTTTCCCCACTTTAGGGAAAAAAATTCCTTCCCGACTCCAATCAGGCATCAGAATTACTCCCTGGATCAACGACCCCTCTCTAGTAACTATAACCTGTAATATTATTACCCTCCAAAAATACATCCAGGCCCCTCTTGAACTCTTTTAGTGAACTTACCATCACCACCTCCTCAGGCAGAGAGTTCCATAGTCTCACTGCTCTTACCGTAAAGAATCCTCTTCTATGTTTGTGTACAAACCTTCTTTCCTCCAGACGCAGAGGATGGCCCTCGTCACAGTCACAGTCCTGGGGATAAATAGATCGTGGGAGAGATCTCTGTACTGACCTCTGATATATTTATACATAGTTATTAGATCTCCCCTCAGTCGTCTTTTTTCTAAAGTGAATAAGCCTAATTTTGATAATCTTTCTGGGTACTGTAGTCCACCCATTCCAGTTATTACTTTAGTTGCCCTCCTCTGAACCCTCTCCAGCTCTGCTATGTCTGCCTTGTTCACAGGAGCCCAGAACTGTACACAGTACTCCATGTGTGGTCTGACTAGTGATTTGTAAAGTGGCAGGACTATGTTCTCATCACGGGCATCTATGCCTCTTTTGATGCAGCCCATTATCTTACTGGCCTTGGCAGCAGCTGTCTGACACTGGTTTCTGCAGCTTAGATTTCTGTTCACTAAAATTCCTAGGTCCTTTTCTATGTCAGAGTTACCCAATATTTTACCATTTAGTATGTACTGGTGACTTGCATTATTCCTTCCCATATGCATAACTTTACATTTGTCAGTGTTAAACCTCATCTGCCACTTCTCTGCCCAAGCCTCCAGTCTATCCAGATCCATCTGTAGCAGTGTACTGTCCTCTTCTGTGTTAATTACTTTACACAGTTTAGTGTCATCTGCAAAAATTGATATTTTACTGTGCAAGCCTTCCTACAAGATCATTAATAAATATATTGAAGAGAATAGGGCCCAATACTGACCCCTGTGGTACCCCACTAGTGACAGTGACCCAATCTGAGTATGTACCATTAATAACCACCCTCTGTTTTCTATCACTGAGCCAGTTACTTACCCACATACAGACATTTTCTCCCAGGCCAAGCATTCTCATCTTATATACTAACCTTTTATGTGGTACAGTGTCAAATGCTTTGGAGAAGTCCAGATATACGACATCCATTGATTCGCTGCGGTCTAGTCTAGAACTTACCTCCTCATAGAAACTGATTAAATTGGTTTGACATGACCGATCCCTCATGAAGCCATGCTGATATGGAGTAATTTGCTTATTTTCATTGAGGTACTCCAAGATAGCATCTCTTAGAAAACCCTCAAACAGTTTACCCACTACAGATGTTAAACTTACCGGCCTATAGTTCCCGGGCTCTGTTTTTGGACCCTTTTTGAATATTGGCACCACATTTGCTATGCGCCAATCCTGTGGAACACTCCCTGTCAGTATAGAGTCCTTAAATATCAGAAATAAGGGTCTGGCGATGACATTACTTAATTCTCTTAGGATACGGGGGTGTATGCCATCCGGTCCTGGCGATTTGTCTATTTTAATCTTTTTAAGACGCAGCTCTACTTCTTCCTGGGTCAGACAGGGCACTTTTAATGGGGAATTTACTTTTATATTCTGCATTTCATCTGACAGTTTATTTTCCTCAGTGAACAGTGGAGAAAAAGATATTTAGTAGCTTTGCTTTCTCCTCATCGCTCTCTGCAACTCCCCCCTCATTACTCTGTAAGGGGCCGACACCTTCAGGTTTATACTTTTTACCATTTATATAATTAAAGAACATTTTAGGGTTAGTTTTACTCTCTTTGGCGATTAATCTCTCGGTCTCTAGTTTGGCTGTTTTTATTTGTCTTTTACATATTCTATTTTTTTCCTTGTAGTTTTTCAATGCTTCCTCGCTCCCCTCCTGTTTTAGTGATTTAAATGCTTTCTGTTTGTCATTTATTGCTTTCTTTACAGTTCTGTTTATCCACATTGGTTTTTTCTTGTTCCTTAACCTTTTATTCCCATAAGGTATGTACCTCTCACAATTAGATATTAGGATGCTTTTAAAAATATCCCATTTTGTGGCTGTATTTTTATTTTTGAGGACTTTGTCCCAGTTAGTTAGGCCTATGGCCTCTCTTAGTTGGCTAAATTTAGCTTTTTTGAAGTTAGGTATTTTTGTTCCTCCCTGAAGAAACGCTCTTTTGAATGACAATTGGAAGGTTATTATATTATGGTCACTATTTCCTAGGAGTCCCCCGACCTGCACATCTGTTGTTCTGTCAGGTCTATTGGTTAATACTAAGTCCAGTATGGCTGTCCCTCTAGTCGGGTCCTGAACCAGTTGGGAAAGGTAATTGTCTTTGGTTATTTCCAAGAACCTGTTTCCTTTATGAGATATACAGGTTTCAGTTTCCCAGTCTATATCTGGGTAGTTGAAATCCCCCATAATAACGACCTCATTATGATTTGCCACCTCGTCTATTTCGTTTAGAAGTAGATTTTCTATGGGCTCTGGTATACTAGGGGGTTTATAATAAACTCCTATTAGTATTTTATTATTGTTTTTGGCTCCATTTATTTCTACCCACAGTGACTCCACATCTTCATGTCCCTCACGTATATCTTCCCGCAGTGTGGGCTTTAGACAGGACTTTACATAAAGGCAGACCCCTCCCCCTCTCCGGTTTTGGCGATCCTTTCTAAAAAGACTGTAACCCTGTACGTTAACTGCCCAGTCATAGGTATCATCCAGCCATGTCTCAGTTATTCCCACTATGTCATAGTCCTCCTCACACATCACTAATTCCAGTTCACCAATTTTATTAGTCAGGCTTCTGGCATTAGTGTACATACACTTAAGAGGTCTATGTATATTTTTTACCCCCCTTTTTAAATTACCATTACCTGTGAAGTGAATATTCGGGGTTTTTGGGTTACTTTGGTTGATGTTTTGCCCAATATTCTCCCTACATTCCTCACTAATCCCAACCCCCACTAACCCCCCACTCTCCCCTCCTATGACCCACTCTCTATCTACACTATCTACCCCCTTATTAGTATTACCCCCCACCCTCCCCCCAGATCCTAGTTTAAAAGCTCCTCCAGCCATCTAACCATTTTTCCCCCAGGGCAGTTGCACCCTCCCCATTAAGGTGCAGCCCGTCCCTACTGTAGAGTCTGTAGCCGACAGAGAAGTCGGCCCAGTTCTCCATGAACCCAAACCCTTCCTTCCTGCACCAGCCTCTGAGCCACTTATTTAACTCCCTAATCTCCCGTTGTCTCTCTAGTGACGCTCGTGGCACTGGTAGTATTTCTGAAAACACTACCTTGGAGGTCCTGGACTTGAGCTTCTCTCCTAGTTCCCTAAAATCATTTAAGGACCTTCCATCTCCCCCTGACTTTGTCATTGGTGCCAATGTGTACCATGACCGCCGGGTCTTCCCCAGCCCCACCCAGCAATCTGTCAATCCAGTCCGCAATATGCCGAACCCGAGCACCCGGGAGACAACACACTGTTCGGCATTCACGGTCTCGGCGACAGATGACCCTGTCTGTCCGCCTAATTATAGAGTCCCCTACCACCAGCATCTGTCTGGCCTTTGCTGCTCTCCTTTTCCCATCCTTCCTGCAGCGGTCATCCTCCTGGTTTCTAGGAGAAACAGCCTGCTGCAGTGTCACTGGTCCTGGGCTTTCATCCCTAATATCAGCCAAACAGGCATATTTACTAGGGTGTTCCAGCTCAGGACTAGCCTCCCTGGCACTTTTCCCTCTACCCCTCCTTACTACATTAACCCAACTGCTGACCTTATAGTCCTGCTCTTGCCCATCTCCTCCCTCCTCCTCTTCACTGACCCCAGCCAGTGCCTGCACTGTGAGGTCTAAGCCTCTCTCCAGGTGTTTAATGCCCCTAAGTATGCCAAGCTGCTTATTTAGATCCAAGATCTGGGCTTCCAAATATGCAACGTGATTGCATCTAGTGCAAATGTATTCACCCATGAATGGTTCTTCAAGGCATGCATACATTGCACAGGACACACACTTAGTAGCATTGTCCATGGAGCACCTGCTAGATGGGGATATACAGTACAGTACAGAAAAACAGTAAATATATGATTAGGGTTTGCTGTAGCTGGAGGACTACAAATCAAGTTAACACACAAGGAAAATCTCTCCCACCTTACTTTTTCCTCCTTGTCTTAAACTCCGTTTTTTAACTCCACTTATACACAGCCCACTTACAAAGCAAGCCCACAGTCAGAGCCAAAGTAGTGAAGTCAAAAACTTTATAGTTTTCATATCAAATGTATTTATATAGCGCTGACGTATTCCATAGTGCTTTACAGACATTAGCATGTTCTCCTCACAAACACGGGGAGAACATACAAACTCCATGCAGATGTTGTTCTTGGTCAGATTTGGACCCAGGACCCCAGTGCTAACCACTGAGCCACCGTTCTGCCCAACACATATTATATAATTATAGTTTTATTTTTTGCAGGTTGGCAGTGATGAATGGCCGCCCTACTATTTGTCATTCGTTTTTCTCCTAGAGACCCACCTAATTGTTTTATGAGAACCTCCAGAATCCGGACGCTACCTATTGTTTCGCATATCACAAATGTCTGACTATTTTGCCAGTTCGATATTTAAAAGAAGACTTCAGGTAGAACATTGACTTTGGGAGAGATTACCGTAATTATTTCGGCTGCACTGTGTGAATGGTGCAGCAGTCTCTCCCCCAGGGTTTTGTGTGCCAGATTTAACAGTGCGCACACCCGCTTCATAAATCGGTCATGAAAATAACGTCAGGAACTGGAAATGTTTTCTGACGCTTTTGTAGCTAGAAACCTGTTGAAAATCTTAAAGGGGTTGTCCAAGTTATGAAAAAAAAAATATAGCTCTGCAAATCTGATGGGCAGCAATATATAACTAAGTTCGGCAAGTTTTAGGCAAAAAAAAAATCTATATTTCCTCATTTCCCTGGTTCTCTTCTGGCTTTTGTTTACATGCAATAACAACAATCTCAGCCCCACCCCCTTCTCTGCAAAGGCAGTGAATACAAGTGCTGAGTGATATGTCTGTCTGCTGGAATACTCAGCAGCATGTTGTGTGTGTAGGACTACAAGTCCCAGCTGTACAATGACACTGCTGATACACACAGGAAATTCTCCCTACCTGTTCTTGTACAATACAATTCCTCTATATCTCCTTGCCCAGCATTTGTCTCCTCTCACTGCTGCAGCTACTATTTGTTGTAAAGCCTTGAGCCCTCAGTGTGTTCTGGCTGAAGGGGTTAATGTTTTATCTGAAGGATCCAGGGAGAGAGCAGATAGCAGCCGGCAAACAAAGGGGGCGTGGCCAGTGACGTCTCGTGTACAGACTGTTATCTGAACTCTGAGGCTTGTGCACGAAACATCAAAGACCAGGGAGATAAGCTGACATCACAGGTCATGTGACCCTCAGTCAACTCTGAGAAACCAGCAGCTTTCGAAACACAAAGTATATGGGAAAGTTGTTATACCTGACAAGTTATATACATATAAAGAACAAAAAAATAACTCAGACAACCCCTTTAAGTAAATGAGGAGCACCCATACCAAGTCCTGACTATTTCAGATTTTTTTTTCCATGCATTATATTTTTTTATATATTTATGCCAAACAAAACTGCATCAATACCAAATCTGCCCCATTACTCTAGTCCTGCTTCTAAATTTAGTCCTGCCAAAGCAGGTACCCCGGAGCTACTCTTTAGCTTAGCCTCTGCTTAGTACAGGGCTTGAAGGAACGGTACATAATCTTAAAGGGATTATTCAATGATTAAAGTAGAACTCCTGCAAAAAATGTTATTCTCTGACCTGTCAGAAAGGTGCATAATGTAATCTGTAGTGAATGTAATGTTCTTACCAGTGACTGTATCTGTGAGTTATCCCCTCCCTTCTAATTGTAGCTGTGTCATGTGACCAGCACTCTGATCTCCAACTGACACAGGACAGGAAGTCAGTTACTTCTCTATTCATTCCTATGAGACTGAGAGTGAGGCTCCCATAGGAATACATAGAGAAACTGACTTCCTGGCCACACATAAGATGCTGTGTCAGTTTGATTGCTGGTCACATGACACAGGTGAGAAGCATCAGGGAGATATAACTCACACATACAGACACTGGTAAGAAAATAAGACATTCACTACAGGTTACATCATGTACCTTTCTAGCAGGACAGAGAATAACATTTTTTTGATGGAGTTCTTCTTTAACCAGTCCAGCTCCAGCTGTGGAAAAAGTAGCTAACTGGAAGGGGGAGGGCTGCTTAAGGTGCTGCTACCTCCTGAATGGTAGCAGCTAGAAACATGCAACTGATCTTGTTTGAAAGCAGACATTACAAGCTTTCAGACAATACCAAAATGACAATATGTTCAGGACAGAGAAAGATATCACTGATAGAAATTGGGATGCTGTGAATGCAGCTGAAAATGAAAGTAAAAACTCACGATTATTCCCGACTTGATTTCAAACGGTGATTTCTCCTCTGTTGCTTGGACTTTAGCTGTCATTTTGGTATGTTGTATGAAAGCTTGGACTGTCAGCTTTCATACAAGACCAGTTGCATATAATACATGAAAATCTCTTTCTAACAAAGCTAGAACCAGCCCTGAACCTCACATGGATCCTGAGATCTCCCCATTCATTTCTTCAATTGCTCTGCTAGGTTTATTACAGGTTAGAGGGTGTGCACTTTCTCGGGGAAGGGGGTCCTTTCTGCTTCAGCTGATGGCAGTTGAAGGTTGGAACTGAGCATTTATGTGAGCTGGACAGAGACTCCAGGTGGCACTATACAGATGAATACATTTTTAATTAACGCCGCAAGCTTTCATCTGATTGGTTGATCTCCCCGTTCTGGTTTCTGGAAAATAACAAATCCCATTTGTTAATATCAAACTATGAGCTTTTTACTTCTTTAGTTTTTCTACTATGTACTGGACAGTCAGAATCCATGATTGATCAATTCAGGTTTAATTAAAAAAAAAAAATTACTGGACCCACCTACGATGAATTTACAATAACCTACAGTATACGGCGGCAACTTGCTACCCACTGTTCCGTAATATTCCCTTACGTTGCATTTTATATAATGTGTTGATCCTGCGGTCTGGCTGCTGCAGCGCTGCATACATTAATTATCCACACGGGCTGCACATTCATTACACACAGCCCTGCCGCCAAACTGCTTTTATGCCTAGTTCAATCACGGAGGCTGAACTCTAGGCAGTTGCTGGATGGCGGCTCATCTTTTACTGCAGAGCGTAATTTATCTCCGAAATGATGCCCATGAATCTTAATCATATTAAATAAACCTTATGTAATAAGTTATTGAAAAAACACACAACATTCACAGCTGCGGGATGGTAGTCATTCCTCATGGGACTCCGTTATCTTGGCTTAATATAAAGCTGCACACATGAACATGGTAGCACATTTAACCCCTTCAGGACTGGGTGAATTTCCGTTTTAGTGCTTGCGTTTGTTTTTTCTCAGAACCATAACTTTTTTATTTTTCTGATCTGTGATCTCCAAATGGGGTAGAACTGGGAAGAAAACTCAATTTTGCCATAGTTTTATGGTTTTCATTTTTATGTGTCAACTAGAGATGAGCAAGCATGCTCGGCCAAGCATGCTCAAGTGCCATTTTTGCATATTTGCGTACGCATTTTAAAATTCGTGCGCTATTCATACGCATATTTTAATCTATACGCAAATGCATACAAATAGCGTACAAATTGAATTTGTACGCTATTTGTACGCTATTCGTACGCATTTGCGTATAGATTAAAATATGCGTATGAATAGCGTACGAATTTTAAAATGCGTGCGCAAATACGCAAAAATGGCACTCGAGCATGCTCGGCCGAGCATGCTCGCTCATCTCTAGAACTGATCTGTTACCTTCATTCTCTGGGTCAGTACGATTACAGTGATACCACATGGCTAAGGCGCCCATTCTGCTCATTAATGGACACTATTTTTAAAGAATGGACTTCTGCGATACATGTACATTCCTGAAGGTGTTATAGGTAGGCAATGAATATTGTATAAGTAAAAATAGTCTAGGTCATGTATATTGTATCTGCCAGTTAAAA
Source organism: Rhinella marina (assembly GCA_900303285.1). Lineage (NCBI taxonomy): Eukaryota > Metazoa > Chordata > Amphibia > Anura > Bufonidae > Rhinella > Rhinella marina. The sequence continues at coordinate 1,504 of ONZH01002397.1, read as the reverse complement.
CCAAATAATGACACACATTCGTTTTTCAATCTTTTTTTATTCTATTTCCTGAACTTAATTATGGGGGCAGCCATCTTGCCTGAGCTGTTGTTAACAGAATTTAGAGATATGCGTTACAGCAGCCACCATGGGCAATGGACACAATGGACAGGAGGGGACCTCATGGACTTCTATAACAGACTTGTGCGTAGGTCAGGAGGAAGTACAAAAGCTGTGATATCATTAGAGTTGAGCGAATCCTAAAAGATTCGGGGATTCGGAATTCGGCCCGAATTTTTCGCGGGATTCGTGGGTTCGGGCCGAATCACGAATCCCATTAAAGTCTATGGGAGACCCGAATATTTTTGCAGGGGCCAAAGGTTCTGCACAGTCAAGTTTGCCCCAACATCTGAAAACCTCAGAAAATGATGGAAACACCTTGGAAATGCATAGGAAACACCAGGGGCAGCATGTAGGGATGCCTCTGAGGCTCCCTAATTGCACCATTTTTTCTAAATCTGGTCAATAGTCTGGTGATGACCCCAAGGAAATTTTCAGGGACACGGTAATGGTGACCCACTTAAAAATGCTGCCTGACAACCTGGCGGTGAACCCCTGATTGTCTGTCTTTCAATAAGATTGCAGTGTAAAGCATGGTGGTGAGCCTCAGTAATAAGATTGCAGTGTAAAGCATGGTGGTGAGCCTCAGTATGACTTTTTGGATGGAGATTGCATGTGGTCACGTACTCCCTGGAACCCCATAGTCACCCCTTCTCTGATGTGCTACCCCAGAACATTCTCTGCCCCAATTCGCAAGACCTTTTGCAGTCTCAGTGTGCTGACAGTGGGGATTTACCAGTGTTGTCTGAGGAGGTGGTGGACAATGGCGAGACACAGGTGTCGGGGGGTGAGGTAGTTGTATGGGAAGCAAGTTACAGTGGGGACTCCTTGGGGGGGACTTTCTCATGATGGGACAGATTCAATTGTGTTTAGAAAGGCTGATGGGCTTCCGTCAGCACTGTGTGTATAGAACCCCATGGCCTTTCATAAAAAATTTGGTTACAAAGCCGCATGACTCCTGAAAAATTGTTTTTAGAAAGCCGGATGACTTTCCTGAAAAATTGTTAGTAGAAAGACGGATGACTTTCCTGAAAAATTGTTAGTAGGAAGCCAGATGACTTTCCTGAAAAACTGTTGCATATGCAACTCAGATGAAGAGGAGGAGGAGGAAAGCAAGCAATTTAGGAGGTAGCCTGAGGTGGGGATGAGAACTGGGGGGATATCCATGACCTGTTCATCTTGATGAACGTGAGGATGTCGGTGTCAGTGGACAGGCGCGTCCGTTTGTCAGTAATGATACCCCCGGCGGCACTAAAAACCCTTTCAGACAGTACACTTGCAGCAGGGCAGGCAAGCACCTCAAGAGCGTACTGCGCAAGTTCTGGCCACCTGTCCAGCTTGGCCAGCCAGTAATTATATGGCGTGGAGTTATCGGTCAGGACGTTGGTCTGGTCCGCGACATACT